>MU835070.1:0-42053 GCA_029204225.1 Diphasiastrum complanatum | reverse complement strand
CGTCTAAGAACCCACGAGTCAGTACATGACCAAAATTAGGTCCATCACAAATTAAGAAAAACTTAACATGGCCTAAATAACTAAATACCTATGGTTACAAATCTCAAGCTTTTGGTCAAAGTAACCTATGGATTAACTTTAGCATAGTCATTTATTTCTAACATAGAGCATGGAAAATAGTGGAGAAGCCCAATACTAACGGGCTTTTTGTGAAAGCGCTCATCGTTGTCTCTAAGGTTTCTGTGGGCGAGCCTAACTTCTCAATGGATGGCGTCGAGACTTTGGGTGTTATTTGTGGAATATGGAGGGCAAACAACATTGCGATTGATAGTGTCCAGTTTATGATTCGTGGTGCAGATGATCTGAGCGTTACATTGTTTTGTGTTGCGAAGAAACTGCTCATGTTCATCGAGGCAACCACCAACTCACGATGCAGATGGCAATCTTTAAACTTCAGAGGTCAATTGGGTGGAGGGGGAATGATTGCTCTTGCGAATATGCATGCTATGTTAATAAGCAGTTGATAATATAGAGACAAGACATGAGTGGGACAAGGCAAGAGCAGGGAATTGATGAAATATGAATTATTGATGAAGAAATTTATTAGAATGTATTGCAAATAGCTTCACAAGCAGCCTCTCATACGACCTTGCATGAGGATATAACACATCCTTGGATACATCCCTCCCATGCGAGTGTTGTGGGACATGAAAAGTAGTACCTATGTTCATGTTGTGTCTCAAAGACAACGTGAAACAGACTAGCAGAGCAAGGGGAGAGAGGGGATCAAGAGAAAAAAGGTTAAAAAGAATTGGACGCAGAGCAACTATCCGCGTCTTCGGGAAGTGAGGATGAAATTGAGCGTGGTCGTACGTCATTAAAGCCGATCCGGACGAGTAGGAAAAAATCCATGGAGCCAAGAATTGATATTTCTAACTTGCAAGGATGTTGTGTCCTCTGGAAAAGAAGACGAAATCGAAGAGTTCGAAGAATGTTAATCTTGTTCTTACTCTATTGACAACGTTGGGCTATGTATGGAAAGAAGTTTGTATAGAGTGGATTCAAGAAACATTCATCGTGCTTCTCTCTTCACAAACCAACAGGACTTGACATTTCTTTTGCAAAAAAGTTGTTTGATTCTATTGCCAAGCCTCCTGCATCTATCAATGTCACATTAAGACTGATGTGCCGATAGCCCAAAAACATTCTTGGCTACATTTCAAAAATTCAAAAAAACTGATATGATAGATTTTGCAGATTTATACAAAGAGAGGTATCCAAAAGAGGGGGAAACCGGCAAAGGTTAATTGGATGGTCTCTGCACGAATAGGTTCCATGCATTCTGCAAATTTGAACCTGTAGATGGTCAACATTTTTGTTGTGCGTGTAATGAGATAGCGCCTCATGCAGTGAGACATAACAAAATATTAAAAGCAACATTCGAGGAAAGGTTCTTGTATGTACACACAAGAATATGTGTCTATTATTCAAATGTATGTCAAGAGTGCGTGTCTAAATGGCTTTCTAGAGACAAACATTTACATATTTCAATCTAAGAGTTGTCGAAAAGAAAAAAAGATTATGTATGCAAGCTAAAGAAAGCATTGTACAGCTTAAAGTAGTCCCCAAGAGCATAGTAATCACGTATTGACACCTTTTTTTCTTGAATATTGGATTCTAATAGTGAATGTGATTATAATCTTTACATATTGCATAAAGATGAGAGTAATGTTATTTTGATCATATGGAAGAACTCATCAAAGAGAGACATGTTCATGTACAATAGATTCTAGTACATTAAAAGTAAAATATAACTCTAAAACACTTGTTTCGATATTTGCAAAAACCTGACTCGACCAAGATCACTCATATTTTATATTCCTTAAGCACCCACCTTTATGTCCCTAAAGTCTATACCACTTAGTCCATAAGATGCAAATGCTTGCACCGTGGCTTGATGAGAGGACTTGTCATATATCCCGACAAGGTGACTCCAAATAAACATTATCTAGTCCATGAGATGTACATGATTGCTTGGTTGAACATTTGTAAAAATTGTCGTACAACCTAAAAAGAGTGAGTCAAGTGTTAAGGCCATATTCAAGCTAATTTACGAGCAATCTTCAACTTTACGAAATCCATCACAGCTTCTTATCACGACATATGTATTCACATCGTTGGTCCCCAAGAGTACGTGAAGATCACAAGCACAAACATGCACCCACGTAGCTTTGACACATTGTATAAAAACCAACATACAGAGTTTCTACTTCTCCGGAGGTGAACGCAAACTTGGTCATGATGAGGAATAAAACTAAAGAACAAAATCAATCTAATGAAATCCTATTTCCTTGTAGAGAATAAAATTTTTTTTGCACTTGTCACTTGTAACTTTAGGTTTCTGGCATTTGGACATTTTATATATATTGAAAAAGTGCCAGAAATCCTTGATTTCGAGGTGGCTAACCAGCATTCTAGGTCCAATATTTCAGAGGACAATGTCGTTATTGTGAGGTTGTCTCTGACAATTTTCCATAAGAGGCTAGAAATGTCTTACCTGAATAATGATATGGAAAGTTATGATTTTTAATGTTCTGCTCAATTCAAATGTGCAAATGAAAGCTATTGTGCATTAGGACTGAAGGATCAAACAAAGTTATTCACAGCTCCTCAAAGAAAGCTGAATATTTCTGTTATACTAACCCTTATGTAAAAAAAGATTATCCATGAAGTTTAGCGTAGTGGAAGCTAACATTTTTGGTTCATGGTAAAAGAGGACCAGAGGTCTTTTATGAAAGATTAACAAATAAAATACTTAAAAGGCACAACATTATATATGGAAAGAGGTATTTCCAAGCTCTTAGATAGCAGACATTAGTGACTTTTTCATGTGGACAATTCATTTAGTGAATGGCACATCATGCCATCAGGGGAGGAAATCCAATTTAACAAATAATTTGCCCTCTCTTGATAAGTTTTTTTAGAACGTTGTGTATTTCCAGAAGTATGAGAAATGATAAGCACTCTACCAGAAAGGTAGGAAGTGAATTGTAGCATCAACAAGATTTTAGAAAGGCATGATATTGAATCAGGCAATTTCGCATGTCCCACGCGCCATACCTTGGTATGAGTATTGTAATGTTCACCATTCTGGTACATTTCAAAAATTCACACTGTCATAGAAATAGTCTTACATATATAAGATATACAGATGCAACACGGATAGAGTAGCACTGTGTACTGAAAATAAACAAGATCATATAGATGCCAAGGCCCGCTTGCCATATATCTGTAGAATACTAAATGGTTGTTACAGCTTTTACTCGTGCTGATTATTTACAGTTTCCATAGATAGATGTACGTCATCATTGAAATGGCTAAGTCACTGCTCTATGGTGACCATTTTGAATAAATTGTAAATAAACTGTAATTAGTTGGCATTGGACCTCAAAGAGTTGCGCTTAGTTTTGGCATATGGATTATTGGGTCATTCATTAGGAGTGGTTTGACTGACCTCCTAAGAAGTAAGAGGGTTGATTGGTCAACAGGACGTGCCGTATGCTCACTAGGAAACTTGGTCTAGTGTGACACATCTTAGGGCTGACCAATCAAACTTGACATGTCATATGCTCACTAGGACACATGGCCCAATGTATGAGTGACACATGTCAGTCTAGTCGCTTGCCTATGTGTGAGGGTGCTGCCAAGCGGCAAGTGTCGACTATGCATAGAGTTTGCCATATGTCGATGTTAGGATGTGCCAGGGTTAAGGGGTCCTCAAAGATTGTGTATAAGTGAGCCTACAGAGATGGCATTCCTCATCACATTCTATGCAGCGAAGGTTCGGTGGAGACAAGGCAGCCAGCTCCTTATGGTTTTGGTGGATTCAATCTATATACTTGCTTACGAAGATGAATAAAGTTTAATTGTGCTATTGATTGTGCGACACTGTGATTACTTGTTCGCTTGAGAGTTCAGAAAAAGTATGACAATGGCACACACCCTATGCCCCATGTGGCATTTCTGACATCCAAGTGGCTGTCGACAGCCACATCCACGGCCTGCCTTCAGCCTCCTCATGAAACCTCCAGGCTTCCAGTGGCCAGCAGCTAAGCATTCAAAGATATGGTGTACAATAAATAGTCTGTCTCCTATGTGCATGCGTTTGCACAGGCATTCAGGTAGCCATACAGGGGTACACACAGAAGCTGCTCGATGTGTGTGTTTGCAACAGCAGTACCAGGGCAAGCTTTTTCAGTGCTTGAATAGAAAAAGACGTGGAATGAAGAGATAGATTACAAACTTTGATGCTAATTGGTTTTAATGTGATTTCTGAAACATCAATTTTTACAACCTAAATCAGATCTACTTCCTTCTGGTAAAGTTGGGTTTCTACAAAGCTTTTGAATATCTACATAGCCTAGCAGAGCATCCTCAAAGGAAGCATCTTCCAAGTTGGCACCGTCAAATGTCGAACCTGATAGCACAGTGTTCTTAAATTTCACACCACGCAAGTCAGCTTTGTCAAAAACCACCCGATCCAGAATGGCATTTGTAAAATCTGTGCCTGCAAGCCAAGTAGTGAGCTTGAATTACTCATGATCTTTATCCTTACAATGTAGACAGGATAACATCAATGTATGATCTACTGTACAAGCTTAGCACCTAATAACTCACAGAAAAAAGTCTGCACAATGGGTGTCATATTTTAAAATCTATGCTTGCGAAAATTCAAAAGTTTTCACCACCTTTGAAGCTGGCTCCCACTGCATACGCTTTTGTCATAATCACTTCTGTCATGTCAGCCGCATCAAACTTGGCATCAGCCATCAGTGCAGCAGATAATGTTTTGCCCTTAAGATTGTCCTTAATATTTGTAAAGTCGCAGGACCTGAGGTCTAAAAGCTTATCCGCCACTCCATTAGCTTGGCCAATTGTATTCCCAATGTATGCCTTTTCACATCTGCTTGGATCAGTTGAAATGGGTGGTAACCTTACCTGCCACAAAAGTCAAGACCACTTTCTTTTGATAGGGTTGGATGACAAATAAGGCACGCTTTTGAGTCTGAAAAATTCTTTGATCTTTGATTGGCATGTGTAAACTTGCATGGCAGAAATAAAGCACAACAATCTTACCGAGGACGTGGGTGCGCAAAAGGCAGGCCATGCTGTGGCAACAGTTAATGCAGCACATAATCCAGCAGCACCAATCCTGACTGACTCTAAACCGAAAACGCTCTCTGAATTGTTCCCTGAGATTACAATCCAAGCCACCAGTTTATGAATATGTAGTTTACAGCGACATGCAGAGAATCATATATTTCCATTAAAGTATTAAGATGAGGTCTGGAGGCCCTAATCCATTAGAAGCAGACAAAAATGTCTTCAGATTGACTCAACAAGCTATAGTTACTATCTGCTATTTCAAAAGGATAAAATTTTTCCAACGCTGTCATCGAAAGAAGGTCCCCATTTGTTGTGTACCACCACAATCCCTAAGTAATACCCCGACTTTATCTAGGCACAAGATTTTAATTGATTTTTCTAACCTCTTCGCCTTAGTCCCCACCTCAAATCAAACACTACTCTAGTTTTAAGGACTGACACCTAGAGGATCTCTAAGATATTCAGTCCTCTCTCAAGAGTTGACTCAATGCTGTTGGAATTAAATCTGCGAGCATTCTTTTGTGGGATAGAAATGCAATTTTCCATCATGGAGTAGATTTTTAAATGTAGTAGATCTATATGCTGGCTGCATCTGTGAAATCCAAAATCCGTTGTTTCTGACCAGATGTACTATGTTGCTGCCAGAGGCACAAGGTTAAATATTCGGCCTCAGAACATGACAGTGTTACTGCTGGCCCAAGCCTCACCGGCAGCCATGTAGGAAAAACAAGCCTATGATGGCATCAATCCATGGTTCTCTGTCCCTTTCATATACTTCAGCACCCTCTTTGCTGCTGCCCAATGATTTGGTCCTAGACGAGTCAGAAAATCACTTAGCTTCCCAACTATTGTGGCAATATTGGGGCCGGTAAAAATCATAGTGTACATTAGAGAATCTACCTAGTGGGCAATTTTCCATTGACTTCCACGCTTCTTCATTGGTGGGACAAATGTTGTTAGTGTAAAACATATGAACTTCATCCATCCGCATAGTGTTTGCAGTGTATGACTAGCATATAGTAACATCAACGATAGTCATCATTATCACAAGGCTAATTTTAGATTGCAAGTCATCATCATCAATATTAGATTGTAATCAATATTGGCCAATTTCGTCCATTTCTTCTATTTTTAGGCTAGCTTCAGATGTGCACTTAATTTATGGGCTTCAATGAATTTTGGCTACTGGCTTTTCGTCTTCAGAGACTTTTCGCTATCAGCTTTTCGTCTTCAATGACCGTTGGCTTTTGGCTGGCTTTTGGCTGTCCACTACCAGTGTCCCTTGGTTGTCCATTACCGGGAACTCGAGAGTCACTGCTACCTATAAAGGAGAGAGTTTTCCCTCACATTTGTAAGCTTATTTTGTTATGCGCTACCATTGATCTGTATAGCGTTGGAGGTTTCTCTCTATCAGTGTGTAATGCTTTTCCACAATGTTATGTTTTGTGTGCCGAATGCAAAATTAGGAGTGTTAATTTTTCACATTAGGGACCCAACCCCTTGGATCCCACACCTAACTTGAAACCGGACATTGGATTGGGCCTATTGACTTGACTAGTTGATTCGTGAACCCATGCATGCTACTTGTCGTAAATCAGGGATATGTTCTTGGCACGGAGGCTCCCACCTTGGAGGTATACAAGGGAAGGAAATCTCAATTACCATTCATTCTATCTACCTAGGAGTTGGTGGATGGTAGTGCGCATGTGCCTAGCCAAGATGGTGCTAGCTAGGGGCAGGAGAAGGCTGAAGGTACTGGCGGCGATATGGGACGTCGTTAGGGCTGGAAGCTAGATCATGCTTGCTGTCTAGTCAATGGGCTCAGAGCACGATGGGTGGATCGTGAGCGTTCGGTTTCTTGTGTTGACTAGCACCTAGCAGTTTCCGGTTAGTGTGATCATGACAGTTGGTATCAGGGTCACCGAAAACTGGGTACAGGTCTGATGAATCCGTCTCGGCAAATTGTAAGTTGAGTTTTAGTAAAAGTCGAAATCTCTCTCTCTCTCTCTCTCTCTCTCTCTCTCTCTCTCTCTCTATATATATATATATATATATATATATATATATATCATAGTTCCCTATGGTACCGCGGTACCATAATGGTGGTACTGCGGTTATGGTGCCGCCCTCAGACCAACGGTACCAGGGCGGCACCACAAAAATAATATTTTTTATTATTACTTTTTTTTTAAAAAAAAAAAAACCCTTTTAACAGGCTAAAACTAGGTAAAAAATTCAGGAAAAACATGGACCCAATCGGACTGCAGCATGTGGGGGAGCAATACATCCGGATAGGTACACCGTCACATGGGCACTGTGGAGGAGCAGACCATGGACCCAATCGGACTGCAGCATGTGGGGGAGCAATACATGGGAGAGGTACAGTAGCACATGGGATCATCAACAAATGCAAATGGGGAAACAGGTTGTGGGGTTAAATAGGCACTCACGAGACAGTGAGAGAGCCAGTGAGAGGCTGTGAGAGGCATTGTGAGAGGCTATGAGAGAGAGCCAGTGAGAGGCTGTGAGAGAGAGGCATTGTGAGAGGCATTGTGAGAGGCTGTGTCACAGACCGAGTGAGAGGCTATGAGAGGGAGGCTGTGAGAGAGCCAGTGAGAGCCATTGAGAGGCTGTGAGAGGCTGTGAGGGTCATTTCGAGCAACAGGGTGTCGTGAGATGGCGGAGCGCATACCACCGAGGCCCGAGGGCGAAGCCAGGAGGAAGCTTGAGGAAGATGTCCGAAGGCACAACGAAAGGCATCGGAAGCAAGAGGCAGACATTGCAGAGATGCTGCGAGAGACTTGGCAGAGACACCCAGAGCTACAGATCCCCGCCCCCGTTGTGGCCCCCGCCCCCGCCCCCGCTGTCGAGCTGGATTTGGATGAGCAGATCGGAATGAACTTCACACGACGGCAGCTCATCATGGTCAGGGAAAGGGCTGCCCGCCATCGTGCTAACCAGGAGGCAGTACGGGCTAATCGGGAGGCAAAGCGAGAGCGTCAGAACAATGCACCTGATGAGGGCGAGAAGTCAGTGGAGGATGCATAGGAATGTCTAGAATAGATGGGGTCCGGCCGTATGTGGCTGACTGTTGTTATGTAATTTTCAGCAGTAGATGTGGCAGCATTTAGTGTCTAACATAGTGTAAAGAACAGCCCCAGCCGTATATGGAGGGAATACGTATTGTTATTTTGATACATCTGATGAATTAACGTACGGTGTTTTTTTTGTGCAACGCGTGCCTGGTGGTGTATTGCAATGTAATGTATGTGTTTATGAAATGCTATAAAGGGGGTTGTATTTCTGTGTTGTGCATCTGCTATCAATCTATGCAGTTGAAACTAATTGTAATTACGCACATATCATTTGAAAACAGAGCATACCAATTACAAATCGACAAATACAAAATGTGCAGCGAATAAAGTACGTCCAACACTGAATATAGTATGAAAAATGGTCTGAATACAGTGTTCGACCATCTGGCCGCCAAACATGGAACATGATATCAAACTGCTGAAAATAAAATGACAGAGCTACAATCAATGCTCTGCCTCAAACTCAAATGAATGCTCCGGAGACAACTCAGGGCCCCGAGCTGACTCTCGCAATTGATATCTATGCCTGTCTGGTACTGGCATGGGCTGTGTATCCGAGGGGGAAGACTCGTCATCCTCATCATCCCAATCTGCCTTCGCATCAGCCCCCAAGCAGGCTAAACCAACAACACCTGCTGCAGCTGGCTGTAATACTGCACCTCTACCAGCAACTGGAGCCTTGTGAGGTCGTCCTCTCTTCCCTGGCAGTTTCTGTGCCCTGCCTTTCTTGTTCGGTGCACCCTTGGGCCTTCCTGGCCTCTTGCAGACGAGGGGAGCCGTCAATGCCTCATCACCCCCATGCAGATCACCTGGCTGGCTAGGCTAGGCCCAAGCTGCGGCCGGTTGGGATAGAGTAGCCAAAGATGGGTGTCCCTGTGCAGCTGATAGTGGAGGATAGGTCCGAGTAGTGTGTGCCCGTGGGCCTGCTGCTGGTGGAGGAACTGGATGTGGAGGGGCCGTCCCTGCAGGAGGCAAGTACAGCGGCGATAAGTACTGAAAGGGGCGCTGCGGTGGACGGTACTGGTACATCCTAGGTGCTGCCAAAGGAGGAGCTGGTGCTGTGGGTGCTGCCAAAGGAGGAGCCGGTGCCGTGGGTGCTGCCAATATAGGAGGATGTGCTGTGGGTGCTGCCACTGGAGGAGTGTCTTCTCTGAGTACCTTTCACGACATGCTATGTATCCTCCCCATTCGATTCCTTGTAGATGTGGGCGCTGCAAGAGAAGATCTGGGCACAAATGGTGGCCTGCCATGGAGACCTGCTGCTACAAAAGTGGATAGCGATGAAGGGGCTACAGGCCTCAACGGTATCGGTGGCACTGGAGGTGTTGTGCAGCGCACATACACCCTTTGAGGAACTGGAGGAACTGCAAGCACCTCGTGTAGCTACTCTGGCTGAGACTCTGTGTAGGGCATGCTGGCTAGAGAGGATGGGGGCACCCTGTCGCTCGGCATCTGCTGGGCCTATGAATCCAAGTCTGCAATCAATTCGTCCAGCTGGGCATCCGAATACAAATGCTCTGGGCTCTGGGACTCATCATGTGCACCATCCTCTGGATCATCTCGTGCCTCATCCTGTGCACCATGCGGACCCTGCATGGCCTCCCAATCGGTACAATTAAAGTCATTTGGTGACTCCTCTGGTGTGTTGTCATAGAAATGCCTATGGCTCTGTGATGCACGCATCCAAGCAGCTGCGGAAGGTAAACCCAAATCACTCTGCCCCCCTATCAAGAGCCTCCATCATATCAACATAAGAAGGTATGCCACTGCCCCCCCCTGTGTGCCCTGCCCGTCTCGCGGTATAATCTGTGGCATGTATCCCACCTCTACCACGTGATGCACCTGTGACCCCTGCTCTAGGCGTGTGCCCAATACCTGTATCATATGCCTCATCCCGCACTGATCTGGCGAACACAACCCGAATGGGCTCATCCTCATCCTGATCATCCTCTGACACTGGCTCATCTGCCTCGTACAATGGAGGCTCTCTGTGCTCAAGCCCGAGCTCTCTCTCTCTCTCATCTCGGCAAGCTCCCTCTCTCTCTCTGCCATCAACTGTGTGCCCAGGTCATCTGCAGGCATGGGATGGATGCTGTCCGTAGGCAAGTCAACCTGGCGCTCCAAATCAGATATCTTCGTCTACAAGGTTTAAAATTTGCATGTCAGAGAGAGAACTCTATCAAGAAATGAAACCAACATACCAGGAGTCAACCAAACTGCTATGGGAGAATAGCTTATCACCTGCAATGCGCTCGTAATGGTCGAAAGTCTCCTGGCGAGATGTGCATTGGTGCTACAGAACACCAACCGCTCCAACTGACTCACTGACAACCGGTTTCTTCTCCTCGTGTGAATGAGTGCCCATGTGCTCCAATTACGCTCACACACGGAGGCAGCACAGTCCTGTGGTACGTGCATTGAAATACTTCAGCACATTTTGGCACGGGTGGAACTTCAACGAAACACAGCAATGGAGGATAAAATGAGATGCATACCTGAGAAAGGACACGCAGTGCAAGACGCTGTATGGATGGGTATGTGCTACCGAACATGGTCCACCAGGTAATGGGTAGCTGCCTCCTCTCTGGATCCTGAGCAGCCGGGTGGCGAATGTGCCCATGCCGAAACGAAATGCAGCGAGCTCCTCCATGAGCCTGATAGGATCCAAACCTATGTGTGGACCCACTCTGTGAATGTACTAAAGCCAATCGGCCTCGCGCTCCCTGTCTGCAATCTGTGTCGGAGAGAGGAAGAGGGGATGCAGTATGTGTGCAACGTTGTGGATACTCTTGTGGAAGTAGTTCCACTGCGTCTCCCAAATGAACTTCAGCTCAGTCATCCTACAGGTGAGAGGCATGTGGTGTAGGGCATTACGAAAAATCTTAACATTGACAGAAAAACAAACTAGCAAGTACTGAAAAGATAAAGGCCAATTACATTACTATACTGCTTACCTCTTTGGCTGCAAGATGGGCAGCTGCAGGAACTGTCCAATCCGGTCCATGAGCTCATATACCAGTCCAAGTGTCGACCCCTCGCTGTCAGCCATGCGGAGCACAATGTAGAGTGGTCGAAGCAGTCTTGACAATGTCTGTGCATCCCTCCAGAACTGGTCTCCCCTCACCGTGGAAGAAAAGTGCTCCCCATCCTCAGTGCGCATAAACGTACTGGCACACCAAAGATCATTGGCAACCATCTATAGAAGTTGTGCCCTGCACCTGATCAAACGGTCGATGACCACCAAGTCGAATGCAAAGCGTGTGGGGGATGGCTTACGGAGGTCCAGATGGCTGAACACCCGGAACATGGCAAGAACACGCCTCTTCCTAGTGACAAAAGTCACCAGGAAGAGGCTCACGGACGATGGCTCTAACCCAGGGAAATGCAACTATGTCCCCCATCAGAAGGTCTATGTCGTGCGCGGCACAGGGGGTATGAACAATGTGAGGGAACTCGGCCTCTAGCAGTACACCCATCTGAATGCAGTTCGTGGCATTGTCCGTCACCACCGTGACGACATGTTGTGGGCCTATGGACAGGATGGAAGACCTGATGACATCAAACATGAACTCTGCAGATATGACTCTCCCCCCCCTGCTTCAATCCACTGCCCTCAAAAACTGTGTGCCCATGCAGCTGGAGACCAATATGTTGAGGATCGGCCTCCTCCTGACATCAGTCCAGCCATCGGACATGATGCTGCAACCGTAAGTGGCCCAATGGCGACGCAGAGGCTACATCTCTCTAGACAATGACTCGACCCTATCCCTCAGCATGTGTGTGCGGACAACCTCTGAACTAGGGACTCTCCAGCTAGGACTGACAGGCTGTGCAAGGCGGAAGGCCCTTCTAAAGGGCTCAGAGTCGATGATGGCAAATGGAAGGTTCAGCTCATAAATCAGGCTGGCCACGACCTGTGTGGCCTCTCTATCCATGTGCGGCTGATGCGCGAAGCGACTGCTCTGCTGCCTAAGAAATCTCCCAGTTGGGCGACAGGTAGCGGACCTCCAGCACGGTGCACCGAACGTGACGGGAATGGATGATGACGCGACAGGCTGGGCACTAGTAGATGCATCAGGTGTAGACGTGGAATGGGGAGAGTGGGATGCACTGGCCGGGATGGGTGCAACAGCGTAAGTGGGGTACACTGGTGGAGGGTGGACATCTAGCATGGGATACGAAAATTGTTGGGTAGGGAGGTCATCCGGATGTGCAGGGAGGGAGGAAGGGATCTCCTCAACATCCTGGAAGGCCTCGTCACTGGCATCCGGGGCCTGCTCCTGCTCGGGAGGCGGAGAGTCCATGAGAAAGTCGTAAACTGGGGGAGTGCGAGCGACAGTAGGTGGTGGTGGAACCGCAGTGGCCACTGGCGGATGCGGTGGGACGGGATCCACCGGAATGGGTGCAGATGGGGGTGCGTGAGGCAGAACTGTCTGAGGGGGATGAGGGGCAAAGGGACTGGACGAGGATGCACTCCCTCTCCTCGTGCGCGCCAGCCAAGCAAGCAGCAACTCGGGGTCAACCACGTAAGGAGCGGTACAAAACCGAAGAACACCCTCCGAAATGGTGTTCTCCGTCGCTGCCTGACGGGAACGGACATGCTGGCACAAGGGGCAGCATTCAGTGTACCACCATCTCTCGTGCGTGCGCTGAGTAGGTGGCCTTTAAGGCGAGTGAGGGTGGCAACGAACTCGGTCAGTCAATATCGACAGCGCACGATCCTTGCACCGGACTTGTTGGACTTGTCGGGAACCCGCCTGACAATGTCCACCTCGTCCCACAGATCGGCAAGGTTGGAATGCACCATCTCTGTAGAAAGGACTGGGGAAAGAAGGCAGAGATCTCTGTGGGTGCGATAGGAGTCGGAAGGCTTGAAAAAACCACAATAAAGGCCGAAATAGCAATAGCAGGGGCGGACGCGATCAGTGCAATGAGAAGACAGCCGGGAGGGCGCGGACAGTAGGGCGATGGGCATACAACAGAGAGGGCGCAGACAGCAGGGAGGGCGCGGACAGTAGGGCGACGGGCAGGGAGAGAGATGAAGCGAGGGGGGGGGGATTAGGTTCAAAAAAAATATAGTAATATATTAAATATTAAAAAATATTATATATTAAAAAATTATATATATTGTGGTACCGCGGATCAGTATGGATCCGCGGGTACCGGGATCCGCGGATCCTGGTACCGCTGGATCTATGATATATATATATATATATATATATATATATATATGCAACAGAACGCATTCTGTTGCATGGAAGGTTCTGGAACGCTGTCCGGAACCTCTCTTTTTTTTTAAAATTCAAAAAAAACACCTACTACATAAAAAAAACCTGATTAGCAGTACCAAAAAAATTTACACTAAAAAAAATTAAGAGAAACAATATTTTTACTGTTTTTTTAAGTTCCAAAACCCCCCGTGTAACTATGATATATATATATATATATATATATATATATATATCATAGGTCTCGCGGTACTGGGTACCGCGGATCCCGGTACTGCGGGACCGTACTGGTACCGCGGTACCATGATGGTACCGCGATACCATAATATATTAATATAATTAATATTTTTTCAAATTTTTTTAAACCTAATCTACCCGCCCCCCTCTGTTACGAGCTCGTAACCAGTGCCGAACCCTAGAGAACACAGATAGGTCAGATACCACAGTCAGGGTCGTGTCCAGCGTACATGACCAACAAGGCAAGACAGTGTGAGTAGTGTGCCCCAGCACGGTCCATAGCCATGGCGGGCCTAACACAGCCTAGGGACCCTGTCAGCAGGATAGGGCCCCCAGTTGGGTCCCGACATGCAGTCGGCCACGTCAGTGCCACGTGGCCGACACTTGGCAGTAGCATGCTACCAGTCCTCACACTGGGCTAGGAGGGGCTTACTCTATATCAGGGAGTAGGCAAGGTTGGGTGGATCAGTTAGTGTTTGCCCTACTGTGGTGTTAGGATCTATTACACTGGTATCAGAGCCATCTCCATCCTAGGGAGTTCAAGAGCAGCAGTAGAGAAAGCTATCAGAAGATAGGAAGTGTTTCTCAGTTTCTCATAAAAGATTAGAGGAGGAGAATCGTTGTAGGTAGAGCCTTCAAACCCTTGAAATTCACTGAGAATTTACAGTTAAAGGAAGTAGAATTCCTTCTGTAGGTAAATCGCTGGAAAGGCAACAATCTATATCAGATTTCAGATATTTGATAGGAGATTTTAGAAAGGATTTAGAGTAGAAACCAGCGAGCAGGTCCATCGCTGTGGGATCAGCAATCTACCTCTGAAATTTCAGAGAAATCCAAGGAAATTTGAAGGGTTTTCAAGCAAATTTTCTTAGCAGGGCCAGCGCTGGACAGGGAGGTGAAAAATTGGTTTTTCATCACTGTTTTTGACGATTTTTCAGTAGTTTGAACATCAAACTAGATTGCCACAGACCAGCGACCTACTGCCTGAGTTCAGATCAGAGATTCAAGCAAAGTTTGGGCCTTAAATTTCAGAAAATTGGGCCAGACAGGTGGCTGTCCAGCCAGCGAGGGCAGAGATACAAAAAAATTTTGTTGAAAAATTCCGGTTTTTACTCAGTTTGTTGGAGCCCCACACTTGAAGTCAGATCAGTCAGCTACTCAACTCAAGAACCAGGAAATTTGGCACCGTTTTGAATCTTCAAACTGGCATTTTCGGGGACAGCAGGTCTGAAATCTTGGGGAAAAGAGCTGAAAGGGTTCCTCTTCGTAATTTCTTTGGAAGTACAGTCCTCAGAAACAGCTAAGTCATCTTTCCTTTCCCTTGTACAGTTGTAAATTAGTCTCTTAGACTTTTTTTCCTTCAGAAGTTAAGGTAGCTCTCTTTCAGTTCCGAAGATGACCACTCCTCAGGGACCTGATCAACCCCCGAAGAGAGGCTTCAACGAACTTGAAACAGAAGCCTTAGATTACAGTAAAGGGAAGGAACCCATGGAATTGGAAGAACAGGAACAGTTCGCCGAAGAACTCGACGAACTGGTTACCAAGGAGCAGTTTCTCCAGTTGGTAACAGAAGTGGATGAACTGAAGTTGGCATTAGCCAATTTCAAGTCCAGTGTGGACGACTCGTTCGCTGAACTCAAAAGCTTGATTTTGAGTTCCGCGAAAGGAAGCCTTCCCTCCACTTCTCAGTTATCCCCTTCTCCACTTCCATCAGTTTCGGGTGAGACTTTACGGTCTCACCCCAGTGTTTTGAAAGATTTAAAACCTCCTACTTTTAATGGGGAAGAGAAGGATAGAAATGCAGATATTCTACAAACCTTCCTCAGCAAATGGAAGAACATTCATGCTCTTAAACAGACCCCTGACCATTTGCAAGCTATTGAGGCCAGTCTTTCCTTAGGGCCTATGGCCTACAAGTGGTGGTTAAATCTCCAGGAGACTGGGCAGACTCCCCGGTCATGGAAAGCTTTTGAAGAAGCTTTCCTAAGAGAATTTCTACCAGAAAATGAACTTGATAGAGCCTGGGAAGCCTGGGAAAGAACAGTAATGGACAAATCCCTCATCCAATATATCTCGCAGTATCGAGAAGCAATTTTAAAGATTAAAAATATGGATGACTATCAAAGAATTAGGGGATTTGTCCGTGGGCTCAAAGATGAATATAAAGTAGAGGTCCAGAGAAACTCGCCTACTACCCTTGAGCAAGCTCTCAGATATGCTCAAATCTATGATGATTCAGTGGGTAGGAAGAGGGCGAGACAGCAACCACTTTCTGAGCAGCCTCCTCAGAAAGTCTTTCAATTTAAAAAGAAATTTTTAAAAAGAAAGAAGGAAGATAAATTTAAAGGTGAAGCTCCGCAGAAACGCCCTTCACTCATACAACCCTTAAAACCAGATGATTTTGAGAAAGCCAAACAAGAACGTTTGTGCTTTGTGTGTATGGGCAAGGGACACACAGTCAGACAGTGTCCCAAGGGGCCTTTCACTAAAAAAGATAAGAAAGATAAAAAACAAGTTCATCTTGTTCAGACTGTATGTTTCCCCAGTGACTCGGCAGCTTCCGAGATCAAAGTGTATCATGAAGATCATGAACACTGTTGCCAGCTGACCTCTGCAATGCTAGCGAGACCCTTCAGCTTTGGGCCGCATGACCTAGTACGTATGCATGGGAAAGTTGGTAACCAGTCAGTAAGAGTTATGGTTGATGATGGGGCAACCCATAATTTCATCAACTACACCCTGGTTAAAAAGCTTAAACTACCAGAAGTACCTAGTCAGCATAGGTATATAGTTTCATTAGCTAAGGGTGAAGATAAAAAAATATGGAAAACTATGGTAAGTAAGTTAAATCTTGGTATTCAGGGGTACCAAGATGAAATAAACTTTCAGATAATGCACCTGGATCGAACAGACATTGTTCTCGGGAGAGATTGGCTCTACAGTTTAGGACCTTCCCTCCACAGAAACTATCAGGAGAACACCCTCAGCTTTCAGCATAAAGGCCGAGAGATCCAGTTGCATGGGGAGCATGATGTTCCCAACAGCCCTATGGTCTGCAGTTCAGAGCTCTGTCAGCTAATCGGAGACGAAGACCATCAGGTATTCTTATGTGACTTTCAGTTTATTCCTGAAGTTTCTATTTCCAGTTCTATTCAGCAGAAAATCAGTAAATTAGAAACTCGATTGTCTAAATTTAAAGATGTTTTTCCTGAAGATTTGCCACATGGTTTACCACCTAGCAGAGAGGTAGATCATGTAATAAACCTAGTACCAAGTACAGCACCTGTTTCTAAACCTCCGTATCGGATCAGCCGAACAGAGGATGAAGAAATAACTAGGCAGTTAACAGATTATCTTGGGAAAGGCCAAATTCAGACTAGTAGTTCACCATGGGCCTCACCAGTCCTATTGGTGAAAAAGAAAGAGTGTCTTTGCGTAGATTACAGAGCCCTCAATAAAGTCACAATTAAGAATAAATACCCTATGCCTCGGGCAGACGAGTTGTTTGACCAACTCGACGAGGCTAAGTTTTTCAGCAAAATAGACCTCAGATCGGGATATCATCAAGTCCGTATAAAATCGGAAGATGTCTCGAAAACAGCTTTTAGGACTCGTCACGGTCATTATGAGTTTAAGGTGATGCCATTTGGGCTCACAAATGCTCCAGCTACCTTTATGACCTTGATGAACAGTGTCCTCAGACCATACTTGGGTAAGTTTGTAGTCGTATTTTTAGATGACATCCTCGTCTACAGCAAAACGAGGAAGGAGCATCTAAAAACACCTCAGAAAGGTGTTTCGACTGCTCAGAAAGCATAAGCTTTATGCTAAACAATCCAAGTGTGAATTCTTCGTTGAAGAAGTAGCATATTTGGGTCACATTATCTCTTCAGATGAGATTAAGATGGACCCAAATAAGGTTAAAGCCATACTCAGTTGGCTGAGACCTCAGAATATTTTGGAACTTCAAATCTTTCTTGGTCTGGCGGGATATTACAGACGATTTGTCAAGGAATATGCTCAGATAGCAGTCCCTATGACAAATCTCCTTAAGGGGAAGGGAAAGGAGTTCATTTGGGAGTCCGCACAACAGGAGAGCTTTGATGCTCTCAAAACAGCCTTAGCTACAGCACCAGTTTTAAAGGTCGTCGACCCCAATCAGCCATTTGTGGTTGAAACAGATGCTAGCGACTTTGCAGTAGGTGTTGTGCTAACTCAGGGTGGACGATCGGTTGCGTTTGAGAGTAAAAAACTCGAGCCAGCTCAGACTAGGTATAGTGCCTATGAAAAGGAACTCTTTTCTATAGTCCATGCCCTTAAGACTTGGAGGCATTATTTGTATGGTGCCAACTTTGAGGTCCTGACAGACCATGAGAGTCTCAGATACCTTTGCAATCAACCTGAGCTTAGAGGTCGGAAAGCTCGTTGGGCAGAGTTGATGCAAGAGTTTGACATGTCTATCAGATATAGACGTGGAAAATTCAATACGGTAGCAAATGCCCTTAGCAGAATGCCTATGATAAACGAGCTGAGTTTTACTTAGATTCGTAATGAGTTACTCGAGTCCTTGAGAGGGAAATGCCAGCATGATGCATTCTTCTCTACTATCTGGAACTCAGTCCAGAACAGAGAGTCACAGACTCCAGAACCAGTTCCCAGGGCTGGTGCCAGTTTATCCAAGAATACGGCAGCTTCCGTTGAGGATGATGATGAGTCCGAGTATACGTCGTCAGATGACGTTGAGGATTCTGAGCCTGTATTACCCAAGCAAACCCCAGTGGTTGAGGGTCAGTTGACTCAAGGATTCAAATGGAAACAGTATTCCATTCAGGATGAGTACTTGCTCTATAGAGATGGAGTATGTGTCCCCAATTCAGAGGATTATAGGCAGCAGGTCCTATATGAATGTCATGACAATCCTAGTGCGGGACACCCAGGCATACAGAAGACCTATGAGCTTCTTCGTAGGCAATTTTTCTGGCCCAGTAAAAATGTCAAGTAAATAAAGCAGAGCGTTTAAAGGCAGGAGGGTTGTTGCATCCCTTAGAAATACCAGCTGGTAAATGGGAGAGTATCTCCATGGATTTTATAGTAGGCCTGCCTAAAACCCAAAAGGGTAATGATGCTACATGGGTCACAGTTGACCGTCTGACCAAAATGGCTCATTTTATTCCGACCAAAACAACCGTTAGAGCTCCAGAGTTAGCGAGGTTGTTTGTAGACGGGCTATTTAAATTGTACGGTCTCCCTTCCGGCATAGCCAACGACCGGGACAGTAAGTTTACTGGAAATTTTTGGAGGGCAGTATTCCATCATCTCCATACTAAACTTAATATGAGTACCACCGACCATCCACAGACGGACGGTCAAACAGAAAGGGTAAATCAAGTGCTGGAGGATATGCTTCGTGCATACGTCAGCAAGAAGCAGACTAATTGGGAGGAGTATCTCTCGATATTAGAGTTTGCTTACAACAGTACCAAACATTCAGCTACGGGATATAGCCCATTTATGTTGATGTACGGTTTTCAGCCACGCTCACCCACAGCTGTAGGGTTTAAACAAGAAAAAGTTGAAGCAACCAGAAACTTTTCAGAGGACCTAAACCAGATGATAGAACATGCTAAGCGTAGCATTAGGCAGTCCCAGGATCGAGCCAGGCATTATGCAGATCCACACAGACGGGATGTGCAGTTCTCCACTGGTGAGAAAGTCTACTTGAGAGTCCCAGTTGACTCTAAAACCCTCAAATCAGGATTGTGTGCTAAGTTGTCTCCAAGGTATTGTGGTCCCTTTACCATCAGTAGGAGACTAGGCGAGGTCACCTATGAACTAGAACTCCCACACAGCAGTAAGGTTTTTCCAGTCTTTCATGTAAGCCAGTTACGAAAAGCCTTAACCAGATCAGACAATCTGGTAGGGGACAGTGTTCTAGTTCTCCCATTGGATCCTCAACAACCTCCACATGAACCAGAGGAGATTCTTGATAGTAGAGAGATGCAGACTCGTCATACTCTATACCGAGAATATTTGGTTAAGTGGAATGATCAGCCTGTTGAGAATGCCACATGGGAAAGAGGCAGCATTCTTCGCAAGATTTTTCCAGACTTTGTCTTAGAGGACCAAGACAGTTCTTAAGGGGGAGGGAGTGTTACGAGCTCGTAACCAGTGCCGAACCCTAGAGAACACAGATAGGTCAGATACCACAGTCAGGGTCGTGTCCAGCGTACATGACCAACAGGGCAAGATAGTGTGAGTAGTGTGCCCCAGCACGGTCCATAGCCATGGCGGGCCTAACACAGCCTAGGGACCCTGTCAGCAGGATAGGGCCCCCAGTTGGGTCCCGACGTGCAGTCGGCCACGTCAGTGCCACGTGGCCGACACTTGGCAGTAGCATGCTACCAGTCCTCACACTGGGCTAGGAGGGGCTTACTCTATATCAGGGAGTAGGCAAAGGTTGGGTGGATCAGTTAGTGTTTGCCCTACTGTGGTGTTAGGATCTATTACACCCTCGCTTCTTCTCTCCTAGTTTTTTTCCAGCCATCGTTGCCCTGCCTTTGCTATTAGTTTTGCTGCCCTGCCTTCCCTGCCTTGCATCTGATTTGTGTCGGCCTTCGCCCGCAGACCGCCCTGCCTTGCATCTGATTTGCAAGAACCTGCCTTCGCCCATTTTCAGCGTCTCTCACACAGTGTACCCTGCTGTTTTTTATCCAACGTTCCATCCTTGCAGCTTTAGCTTCATCTGCATTTTTTCCCTACTTTTCTCCATCGCAATGGTGCAATCCGACCTTTCCGGTCTGTGCGACGAGGTAGACATTGTCAGGCGGGTTGCCGACAAGTCCAACAAGACCGGACAGAAGATCGTGCGCTGCCAATACTGTCTCGTCGAATTTGCTGCATCCCTCACTCGCCTTAAAGGCCATCTACTCGATGCACGCGCCAAAAATGGTGCCACCTTGAATGTTGCCCCTTGTGGCAGCATGACCGTCCCCGACAGGCAACGACTACTAGACACCTACGGGCCGCGGCTCGTGGCGGGGGAGAACACCATTTTGGAGGGCATTCTCCGATTTTGCACCACTCCTTATATGGCTGACCCAGAGTTGCTGCCTGCTTGGCTGGCACGCACGAGGAGAGGGAGTGCATCCTCATCCAGTCCCTTTGCCCCTCATCCCCCTCAGACAGTTCCGCCTCACGCACCCCCATCTGCTCAGATTTCGGTGGATCCCGTCCCATCGTGTCCGCCAGTTGCCACTGCGGTTCCACCTCCACGTCCTGTTGCTCGCACGCCCCCGGTTTACGACTTTCTCATGGACTCTCCGCCACCCGAGCAGGCCCAGGATGCTACTGCCGAGGCCTTCGAGGATGTGGAAGAGATCCCTTCTTCCTTCCCTTCCCATCCGGATGACCTCCTCAGCCAGCAGTTTTCGTACCCCATGCCAGATGTTGCCCCTCCACCAGTGCACCTGTTACGAGCTCGTAACCAGTGCCGAACCCTAGAGAACACAGATAGGTCAGATACCACAGTCAGGGTCGTGTCCAGCGTACATGACCAACAGGGCAAGACAGTGTGAGTAGTGTGCCCCAGCATGGTCCATAGCCATGGCGGGCCTAACACAGCCTAGGGACCCTGTCAGCAGGATAGGGCCCCCAGTTGGGTCCCGACGTGCAGTCGGCCACGTCAGTGCCATGTGGCCGACACTTGGCAGTAGCATGCTACCAGTCCTCACACTGGGCTAGGAGGGGCTTACTCTATATCAGGGAGTAGGCAAGGTTGGGTGGATCAGTTAGTGTTTGCCCTACTGTGGTGTTAGGATCTATTACACTGGTATCAGAGCCATCTCCATCCTAGGGAGTTCAGGACAGCAGTAGAGAAAGCTATCAGAAGATAGGAAAGATTTCTCAGATTCTCAGAAAAGAATTGAGGAGGAAAATCGCTGTAGGAACAGCTTTCAAATCCTTGAAATTTGCTGGGAATTTACAGTTGTTTGAGGCACAATCCCTTGTAGAAGCTCAGCGCTGAAAAATCAGGGATTTACCCTTGATTTTTATGTATCAGTTGTGGATTTTTGAGCACATTTTAAATAGAAAACGTGGAGCAGGTCCAGCGCTGCCAAATTGGGTGGAAACTTCGAATTTGGAGTGAAATTTTCTGGAATTTGGAGCGGACCTGAGACAGAATCGTGGGTGCAGGTCCAGCGCTGAAGGTCTTTGGCAGGAACCACAAGTTTGCAACTGTTTTGGGTCCTAAAACGGGAATTTTGGAGCAAAAAGTATACACCTCAGACAGCGAGGGAAGGGGCCAAGACGATCAGAAGTTTGTTTCTTTTTCTTGGTACCTTGATCTCTGATTTTTCCGGACAGCAGATCTGAAAGCAGTGGAGGAAGAGCTGAAAGGGCTTTTCTTGATTCTCTCTGTGGAAGTACAGTTCTCAGAAAGAGCTAAGTTTTCTTTCCCTCCTTGTACAGTTGTAAATTAGTCCTTTAGACTTTTTTTTCCTTCAGAAGTTAAGGTAGCTCTCTTTCAGTTCCGAAGATGACCACTCCTCAGGGACCTGATCAACCCCCGGAGAGAGGCTTCGACGAACTTGAAACAGAAGCCTTGGCTTACAAAAAAGGGAAGGAACCCATGGAAGTGGAAGAACAGGAACAGTTCGCCGAAGAACTCGACGAACTGGTTACCAAGGAGCAGTTTCTCCAATTGGTAACAGAAGTGGATGAACTGAAGTTGGCATTAGCCAATTTCAAGTCCAGTGTGGACGACTCGTTCGCTGAACTCAAAAACTTGTTTTTGAGTTCCGCGAAAGAAAGCCTTCCCTCCACTTCTCAGTTATCCCCTTCTCCACTTCCATCAGTTTCGGGTGAGACTTTACGGTCTCACCCCAGTGTTTTTAAAGATTTAAAGCCTCCTACTTTTAATGGGGAAGAGAAGGATAGAAATGCAGATATTCTACAAACCTTCCTCAGCAAATGGAAGAACATTCATGCTCTTAAACAGACCCCTGACCATTTGCAAGCAATTGAGGCCAGTCTTTCTTTAGGGCCTATGGCCTATAAGTGGTGGTTAAATCTCCAGGAGACTGGGCAGACTCCCCGGTCATGGAAAGCTTTTGAAGAAGCTTTCCTAAGAGAATTTCTACCAGAGAATGAACTTGATAGAGCCTGGGAAGCCTGGGAAAGAACAGTAATGGACAAGTCCCTCATCCAATATATCTCGCAGTATCGAGAAGCAATTTTAAAGATTAAAAATATGGATGACTATCAAAAAATCAGGGGATTTGTCCGTGGCCTCAAAGATGAATATAAAGTAGAGGTCCAGAGAAACTCGCCTACTACCCTTGAGCAAGCTCTCAGATATGCTCAAATCTATGATGATTCAGTGGGTAGGAAGAGAGCGAGACAGCAACCACTTTCTGAGCAGCTTCCTCAGAAAGACTTTCAATTTAAAAAGAAATTTTTAAAAAGAAAGAAAGAAGATAAATTTAAAGGTGAAGCTCCTCAGAAACGCCCTTCACTCATACAGCCCTTAAAACCAGATGATTTTGAGAAAGCCAAACAAGAACGTTTGTGCTTTGTGTGTATGGGCAAGGGACACACAGTCAGACAGTGTCCCAAGGGGCCTTTCACTAAAAAAGATAAAAAACAAGTTCATCTTGTTCAGACTGTATGTTTCCCCAGTGACTCGGCAGCTTCCGAGATCAAAGTGTATCATGAAGATCATGAACACTGTTGCCAGCTGACCTCTGCAATGCTAGCGAGACCCTTCAGCTTTGGGCCGCATGACCTAGTACGTATGCATGGGAAAGTTGGTAACCAGTCAGTAAGAGTCATGGTTGATGATGGGGCAACCCATAATTTCATCAACCACACCCTGGTTAAAAAGCTTAAACTACCAGAAGTACCTAGTCAGCATAGGTACATAGTTTCATTAGCTAAGGGTGAAGATAAAAAAATATGGGAAACTATGGTAAGTAAGTTAAATCTTGGTATTCAGGGGTACCAAGATGAAATAAACTTTCAGATAATGCACCTGGATCGAACAGACATTGTTCTCGGGAGAGATTGGCTCTACAGTTTAGGACTTTCCCTCCACAGAAACTATCAGGAGAACACCCTCAGCTTTCAGTATAAAGGCCGAGAGATCCAGTTGCATGGGGAGCATGATGTTCCCAACAGCCCTATGGTCTGCAGTTCAGAGCTCTGTCAGCTAATCGGAGACAAAGACCATCAGGTATTCTTATGTGACTTTCAGTTTATTCCTGAAGTTTCTATTTCCAGTCCTATTCAGCAGAAAATCAGTAAATTAGAAACTTTATTGTCTAAATTTAAAGATGTTTTTCCTGAAGATTTGCCACATGGTTTACCACCTAGCAGAGAGGTAGATCATGTAATAAACCTAGTACCAGGTACAGCACCTGTTTCTAAACCTCCGTATCGGGTCAGCCGAACAGAGGATGAACAAATAACTAGGCAGTTAACAGACTATCTTGGGAAAGGCCAAATTCAGACCAGTAGTTCACCATGGGCCTCACCAGTCCTATTGGTGAAAAAGAAGGAGGGGTCTATGCGTCTTTGCGTAGATTACAGAGCCCTCAATAAAGTCACAATTAAGAATAAATACCCTATGCCTCGGGCAGACGAGTTGTTTGATCAACTCGACGGGGCTAAGTTTTTCAGCAAAATAGACCTCAGATCGGGATATCATCAAGTCCGTATAAAATCGGAAGATGTCTCGAAAACAGCTTTTAGGACTCGTCACGGTCATTATGAGTTTAAGGTGATGCCATTTGGGCTCACAAATGCTCCAGCTACCTTTATGACCTTGATGAACAGTGTCCTCAGACCATACTTGGGTAAGTTTGTAGTCGTATTTTTAAATGACATCCTCGTCTACAGCAAAACGAGGAAGGAGCATCTAAAACACCTCAGAAAGGTGTTTCGACTGCTCAGAAAGCATAAGCTTTATGCTAAACAATCCAAGTGTGAATTCTTCGTTGAAGAAGTAGCATATTTGGGTCACATTATCTCTTCAGATGGGATTAAGATGGACCCAAATAAGGTTAAAGCCATACTCAGTTGGCTGAGACCTCAGAATATTTTGGAACTTCAAATCTTTCTTGGTCTGGCGGGATATTACAGACGATTTGTCAAGGAATATGCTCAGATAGCAGTCCCTATGACAAATCTCCTTAAGGGGAAGGGAAAGGAGTTCATTTGGGAGTCCGCACAACAGGAGAGCTTTGATGCTCTCAAAACAGCCTTAGCTACAGCACCAGTTTTAAAGGTCGTCGACCCCAATCAGCCATTTGTGGTCGAAACAGATGCTAGCGACTTTGCAGTAGGTGCTGTGCTAACTCAGGGTGGACGACCAGTTGCGTTCGAGAGTAAAAAACTCGAGCCAGCACAGACTAGGTATAGTGCCTATGAAAAGGAACTCTTTTCTATAGTCCATGCCCTTAAGGCTTGGAGGCATTATTTGTATGGTGCCAACTTTGAGGTCCTGACAGACCATGAGAGTCTCAGATACCTTTGCAATCAACCTGAGCTTAGAGGTCGGAAAGCTCGTTGGGCAGAGTTGATGCAAGAGTTTGACATGTCTATCAGATATAGGCGTGGAAAATTCAATACAGTAGCAGATGCCCTTAGCAGAATGCCTATGATAAACGAGCTGAGTTTTACTCAGATTCGTAATGAGTTACTCGAGTCCTTGAGAGGGAAATGCCAGCATGATGCATTCTTCTCTATTATCTGGAACTCAGTCCAGAACAGACAGTTACAGACTCCAGAACCAGTTCCCGGGGCTGGTGCCAGTTCATCCAAGAATACGGCAGCTTCCGTTGAGAATGATGATGAGTCCGAGTATACATCATCAGATGACGTTGAGGATTCTGAGCCTGTATTACCCAAGCAAACCCCAGTGGTTGAGGGTCAGTTGACTCAAGGATTCAAATGGAAACAGTATTCCATTCAGGATGAGTACTTGCTCTATAGAGATAGAGTATGTGTCCCCAATTCAGAGGATTATAGGCAGCAGGTCCTATATGAATGTCATGACAATCCTAGCGCGGGACACCCAGGCATACAGAAGACCTATGAGCTTCTTCGTAGGCAATTTTTCTGGCCCAGTATGAAAAGGGACGTCCACCAGTATGTAACCAGTTGCCAGAAATGTCAAGTAAATAAAGCAGAGCGTTTAAAGGCAGGAGGGTTGTTGCATCCCTTAGAAATACCAGCTGGTAAATGGGAGAGTATCTCCATGGATTTTATAGTAGGCCTGCCTAAAACCCAAAAGGGTAATGACGCTATATGGGTCACAGTTGACCGTCTGACCAAAATGGCTCATTTTATTCCGACCAAAACAACCGTTAGAGCTCCAGAGTTAGCGAGGTTGTTTGTAGACGGGCTATTTAAATTGTACGGTCTACCTTCCGGCATAGTCAGCGACCGGGACAGTAAGTTTACTGGAAATTTTTGGAAGGCAGTATTCCATCATCTCCATACTAAACTTAATATGAGTACCACCGACCATCCACAGACGGACGGTCAAACAGAAAGGGTAAATCAAGTGCTGGAGGATATGCTTCGTGCATACGTCAGCAAGAGGCAGACTAATTGGGAGGAGTATCTCTCAATATTAGAGTTTGCTTACAACAGTACCAAACATTCAGCTACGGGATACAGCCCATTTATGCTGATGTACGGTTTTCAGCCACGCTCACCCACAGCTGTAGGGTTTAAACAAGAAAAAGTTGAAGCAGCCAGAAACTTTTTAGAAGACCTAAACCAGATGATAGAACATGCTAAGCGTAGCATTAGACAATCCCAGGATCGAGCCAGGCATTATGCAGATCCACACAGACGGGATGTGCAGTTCTCCACTGGTGAGAAAGTCTACTTGAGAGTCCCAGTTGACTCTAAAACCCTCAAATCAGGAGTGTGTGCTAAGTTGTCTCCAAGGTATTGTGGTCCCTTTACCATCAGTAGGAGACTAGGCGAAGTCACCTATGAACTAGAACTCCCACACAGCAGTAAGGTTTTTCCAGTTTTTCATGTAAGTCAGTTACGAAAAGCCTTAACCAGATCAGATAATCTGGTAGGGGACAGTGTTCTAGTTCTCCCATTGGATCCTCAACAACCTCCACATGAACCAGAGGAGATTCTTGATAGTAGAGAGACGCAGACTCGTCATACTCTATACCGAGAATATCTGGTTAAGTGGAATGATCAGCCTGTTGAGAATGCCACTTGGGAAAGAGGCAGCGTCCTTCGCAAGATTTTTCCAGACTTTGTCTTAGAGGACCAAGACGGTTCTTAAGGGGGAGGGAGTGTTACGAGCTCGTAACCAGTGCCGAACCCTAGAGAACACAGATAGGTCAGATACCACAGTCAGGGTCGTGTCCAGCGTACATGACCAACAGGGCAAGACAGTGTGAGTAGTGTGCCCCAGCATGGTCCATAGCCATGGCGGGCCTAACACAGTCTAGGGACCCTGTCAGCAGGATAGGGCCCCCAGTTGGGTCCCGACGTGCAGTCGGCCACGTCAGTGCCATGTGGCCGACACTTGGCAGTAGCATGCTACCAGTCCTCACACTGGGCTAGGAGGGGCTTACTCTATATCAGGGAGTAGGCAAGGTTGGGTGGATCAGTTAGTGTTTGCCCTACTGTGGTGTTAGGATCTATTACAGCACCCCACCTATGCTGCTGCACCCATCCCTGCCAATGCATCCCACTCTCCCCATTCCACGTCTACAGCCGATGCATCCACCAGTGCCCAGTCTGTCGCGTCATCGTCCATTCCTGTCACGGTTGGTGCACCGTGCTGGAGGTCCACCACCCGTCGCCCACCAGGTAGAGCCCTTGTGCAGCA
This sequence comes from Diphasiastrum complanatum, assembly GCA_029204225.1. NCBI lineage: Eukaryota > Viridiplantae > Streptophyta > Lycopodiopsida > Lycopodiales > Lycopodiaceae > Diphasiastrum > Diphasiastrum complanatum. Next base: position 14,460 of record MU835070.1, on the reverse strand, counting down.
GACCATTCGCGGCGCGCATCAGCCACACATGGACAGAGAGGCCACACAGGCCGTGGCTAGTTTGATTTACGAGCTGAACCTACCTTTTGCCATCACTGATTCTGAGCCCTTCAGAAGGGCATTCCGCCTTGCACAGTCTGTCAGCCCTGGCTGGAGAGTCCCTGGTTCAGAGGTTGTCCGCACGCACATGCTGAGAGATAGGGTGGAGTCCTTGTCTAGAGAGATGGAGCCTCTACGCCGCCATTGGGCCACAGATGGATGTAGCATCATGTCCGATGGCTGGACTGATGTCAGGAGGAGGCCGATCCTCAACATCTTGGTCTCCAGCTGCATGGGTACACAGTTTTTGGGGGGGGAGAGTCATATCTGCAGATTCCATGTACGATGTCATTAGGTCTTCCATATTGTCCATAGGCCTCCAACATGTCGTTACGGTGGTGACCGACAATGCCACCAACTGTGTTCAGATGGGTGTCCTACTAGAGGCCGAGTTCCCTCACGTCGTCCATACCCCCTGTGCGGCGCACGACATAGACCTTCTCATGGGGGACATAGGTGCACTTCCCTGGGTTAGGGCCATCGTCCGTGAGGCCCTCTTCCTGGTGACTTTTGTCACCAGAAAGAGGTGTGTTCTTGCCATGTTCCGGGTGTTCAACCATCTGGACCTCCGTAAGCCAGCCCCCACACGCTTTGCATTTGACTTGGTGGTCATCGACCATCTGATCAGGTGTAGGGCGCAGCTTCTACAGATGGTTGCCAGTGATCTTTGGCGTGCCAGTACGTTTCAGCACACTGAGGATGGAGAGCACTTTTCTTCCACGGTGAGGGAAGACCAGTTCTGGAGGGATGCACAGACATTGTCAGGACTGCTTCGACCAATCTACATTGTGCTCCGCATGGCTGACAGCGAGGGGTCGACACTTGGACTTGTATATGAGCTCATGGACCGGATTGGACAGTTCCTGCAACTGCCCATCTTGCAGCTAGAGAGGTAAGCAGTATAGTAATGTAATTGGCCTTTATTTTTTTCGTAATTGCTAGTTTGTTTTTCCGTCAGTGTTAAGTTTTTTCGTGATGCCCTAAACCACATGCCTCTCACCTGCAGGATGACAGAGCTGAAGTTCATATGGGAGACGCGGTGGAACTACTTCCACAAGAGTATCCACAGCGTTGCACACATGCTGCATCCCCTCTTCCTCTCTCCGACACAGATCGCAGACAGGGAGCTCGAGGCCGATTGGCTTCAGTACATTCACAGGGTGGGTCCACACATAGGTTTGGATCCTATCATGCTCATGGAGGAGCTCGATGCATTTCGTTTCGGCATGGGCACGTTCGGCCACCCGGCTGCTCAGGATCCAGAGAGGAGGCAGCTTCCCATTACCTGGTGGACCATGTTCGGTAGCATCTATCCATCCATACAGCGTCTTGCACTGCGTGTCCTTTCTCAGGTATGCATCTCATTTCATCCTCCATTGCTGTGTTTCGTTGACCTTCCACCCGTGCACATGTGCTGAAGCATTTCATTGCACGTACCACAGGACTGCGCTGCCTCCGTGTGTGAGCGTAATTGGAGCACATGGGCACTGATTCACACGAGGAGAAGAAACCGGTTGTCAGTGAGTCAGTTGGAGCGGTTGGTGTTCTGTAGCACCAACGCACGTCTCGCCAGGAGACTTCCGACCATTACGAGCGCATTGCAGGTGATTAGCTATTCTCCCATAGCATGTTGGTTGACTCCTAGTACGTTGGTTGCATTTCTTCATAAAGTTGTCTCTCTGACATGCAAATTTTAAACCTTGCAGACGAAGATATTTGATTTGGAGTGCCAGGTTGACTTGCCTACGGACAGCACCCATCCCATGCCTGCAGATGACCTGGGCACACAATTGATGGCAGAGAGAGAGAGGGAGCTTGCAAAGATGAGACAGAGAGAGAGAGCTTGGGCTTGAGCACAGAGAGCCCCCATTGTATGAGGCAGATGAGCCAGTGTCAAAAGATGAGCATGATGAGGATGAGCCCATTCGGGTTGTGTTTGCCAGATCAGAGAGGGATGAGGCAGATGATACAGGTGCAGGGCACACGCCACGGGCAAGGGTCACAAGTGCATCACGTGGCAGAGGTGGGACACATGGCATAGGTTATACCGGGAGACAGGCAGGGCACACATGGGGGGCCAGTGGCACACCTACCTACGTCGACATGATGGAGGAGGCTCTTGATAGAGGGCAGAGTGATTTAGATGTCGGTCCGGCAGATGTTTGGATGCGTGCAGTATAGAGTCATGGCTGTTACTACGACAGCACACCAGAGGAGGCACCAGATGACTTTGATTGCACAGATTGGAAGGCCATGCAGGGTCTACAAGGTGCACATGATGAGGCACGGGATGAGGCTCGGGTTGATTCAGAGGTTGGTGCACAGGATGAGTCCCAGAGTCCAGAGCATTTGTATTCAGATGCCCAGCTGGACAACTTGGTTGCCACATTGGATTCAGAGGCCCAGCAGATGCCAAGTGTCAGGGCACCCCCTTCATTTCTTGCCAGCATGCCATACACAGAGTCCCAGCCAGAGCAGCCGCATGAGGTGCCTACAGTTCCTCCAGCTCCTCAGAGGGTGTATGTGCGTCGCACAGCTCCTCCAGTGCCACCGATGCCATTCAGGACTGCAGCCCCTCCATCGCCGTCCACTTCTGTAGCACCAGGTCTCCATGGCAGGCCACCATCTGTGCCCAGGTTTTCTCTCACAGCGCCCACATCCACAGTGGCTCCTCCAGCTGCTCCTCCAGTGGCAGCACCCACTCCACATCCTCATCCTTTGCCTATTTATCCCCACAGCCTGATCGGCCATGTGGATCCCCACCATCCATCCATGTGCCTCTGTACCTGCCCCCATGTGATGCTCCCCCCCTGTGTTGGTCTCCCATTGGCCCCATGGTCTGCTCACCCACAATGCCCATGTGCCTCTGTACCTGCCCCCATGTGATGCTCCCCCCCTGTGTTGGTCTCCCATTGGCCCCATGGTCCGCTCACCCACAGTGCCCATGTGCCACTGCACCAGTCCCCTGCACCCTCTTTTTTTACACCCAGTACCCCTTTTTTTTCCATTTTGTTGTCCTTTTTTGGTAAGTAATAGGCAAAAAAAAGTTATTAAATATATTAAAAATATATATATATATATTAAAAATGGTACCGCCCTGGTACCGCGGATCCCAGGGCGGTATCGTACCGGCGGTACCACTGATATGGTACCGGCGGTACCATACCAGCGGTACCAGGGGGTACTATGATATATATATATATATATATATATATATATATATGTTGCAGCGGATTGCAATCCGCTGTAATAGCAGATCCCCAGCGTTCCAAGCCCAGAATTGCAAGCCCGGAACATAAACAAAGTTTCAAATTTTTTTACAATTTGAGAGAGAGAGAGAGAGAGAGAGAGAGAGAGAGAGAGAGAGAGAGAGAGAGAGAGAGATGAATGGAGTGAGAGGGTGATGGTGCATTCTAGCCATTTTGGAGCATTGTTTAGGGTGTGATCAATACGGTGGCAACGGCAAGGCAGTGGTGTTTCTCTCCATAGCAATTTTAGGTAAGTTTTGGCTTCATATTTTGTAACCTAATGAAATGGTTTTTGGTTCTAAATCATTTGTGTTGAACCCCACAGACATGCTTATGCTATTAGTTATCCCCATTATTGCTTGTAGCAAAAGATGTGAATCTCATCCCTTGTTACCAAGTGTTTTTGGCCATTTTTGTAAACTGGCTTAGTCATCCAATCAAGGTGCAGTTTAAGGCAAAACTGTGTTTCTTGATGCTCACAAACATGCTTGTGCTTCGGCTATTAGCGCTTGTAGTGGAAGTTTTCAATGACATGCCCAAATCCCATATATTTTTAAGGGATTTGGGGAACTGACTTGTAGGCATGTGATCGAGGTGCAGTCTGAAGCTACACTATGTTTTCTTCATGCCCAAAAAAATACCTGGGATGCTTGTTTTGATGAATTCAGGGTCTAGGACACTATTTTGAGCTTGAACCTATTGTTGATGCAAAAAAAATTGTAGTTTTTTTTGTTGTTGGGTTTAGGTTTAGCACCCCCGTGCCCCGCCAAAGACCTGTGACCCTCTTGGTCACCCCAACTACTTGTCGGCTAGCATCTCGTCACTGACGGCTAGGGTCCCGACGGTCAAGACAAACCGCATCTCTGACAACTTGTCAGGCGGCCACACCGGGTCACTACTAGTGATGCACCGGTCCCAACTTGGGACAGATGTCCTACTCGGTCACCGGCCCTTGCCAATACTTGGCCTCAGGCCCTTTGGTGACCGGCCGTGCCAAGGTCATGATAGAGTCGTAACTGGACTCTAACAATCCTTCCCTCCTCTGGCAAGTCATCGGTCCTCGATGACAAACTCTGGGTAAGACTTCTGCAATGCCTGTCGCGTCTCCCAGGTAGCATCTGACAATGGATGCCCTTTCCAGATTACTAGATACTCTTGAAGGAGACAATTCGGCAATCGCCGCTCCCTTTGATCTAGGATTCTGTCTGGCCCATAACCTGTGGTGTCTTTCTCCTCAAGAGACACTAGACCTTCCACCAGGCTATCGGCATCATGCAAACATCTCTTCAGTTTGCTAACATGGAATATTGGATGCATCTTGCATCCTACAGGTAGTTGTAGCTTATAAGCTACTTGGCTCACCTTCTTAATAATCAACCATGGTCCACAATACCTAGGAGATAACTTGGCGCACTTTCCTGTGCGTAGCACCTTCGACTTCGAAGGGACTAATAAATACACCCAATCTCCATTCTCAAATTCCCGATAGGTACGGTTCTCACGAGCATAACTCTCTGCCCTAGCTACAGCTTTGGACAAGTTATCTCGTGCCAACTCCAGCTTTTGCGGCATCTAAGCCAAAAACTCTACAACACTAGGTACCCTATGCGGAATCCCTATGATTGCAGGACTCAGTGGCCTGAAACCATTTCCAGTGGATGCATGTCTCTTATCATTTTACGTGAACTCCAATAGCGGTAAATGCTTTACCCAGTCTGTTTGCGTACTACTCAAATATGCCCTAAGCATATCTTCCAAGATTTGATTCACTCGCTTTGTCTGACCATCCGTCTGAGGATGCTCAGAGCTATTCATCCGCAATTGTGTTCCCAGCTTGGCGAACAAACAACTCAGCCACTTGCGGAGCTGTGACCTTCTTGGTCGTTGCGATGAAATGAGCCATCTTGGAAAACCTATCTACCACTACCATAACGGAATCGAATCCATTCTGGGTCTTGGGTAGCCCAACAATAAAATCCATAGAGATGCTTTCCCACCTACCTGTAGGTATTTCAAGTGGATGTAGCAAGCCCGGAGAACTTACTCTCTCGGCCTTGTTCACCTGACAAGCCGTGCAATGCTGGACATACTCTCTTACATCCCGCTGCAATCGTGGCCAGAAATAATGCCTTCTCAAAAGCTCACTGGTCTTATCAATACTAGGGTGCCCTGCGCAGGGACTATCATGGCATTCATGAAGTATCTTACGACGAAGATCCTTCACGTTTGGCACGAAAACTCTTCCATTTCTCAATAACATACCATCCTTCACGATGAATGTTAAATATGTACTGGTGTGTGCCTCTACGGAAGCGACAGCCTTGACTGACTCTTCCGTTTGGTCGACTACCATTAGGCCACACACGCTGACAATGCGGGTCCTTTTCTTGAGCCTTCTTAATCTCCTCCATGAGACTACTATCCACCACAGTAAAGCTCATCCGATGCAGTATACGAGATAGTGCATCAGCGACCACATTTTCCTTCCTCTTCGGAAGCGAATTTCCAAATGAAATTCCTGCATCAGCTCTTCCCACCGAGCTTGGGGCGGCCCTTCAAATCTAGCTGAGTGCAAAAATATCTTAAAGTATGATGATCTGTGTGCACATAAAACTCAGCGCCATATAAATAATGTCTCCACTCTTTGAGCGCATGTATAATGGCATACAGCTCTTGCTCGTGTGTAGGATATCTCTGTTGAGCTGGTGTCAACTTCTTACTCTCAAAGGCTACTAGTCTACCCTCTTGGCTCAACACTGCACCTACGACAATGCCACTTGCATCCATCTCTAGGTCAAAAGGTTTCTGGGTATCCACAATCTTGAGAACTGGAGCCGTGGCCACAAACTCCTTCAAGTTCTCAAAACGTTGCTGAGCTTCAGCATCCCATCAAACCACAATGTTGTTTTTCCTTAATTGGTCCGTTAAAGGAGCAGCTATCCAGGAATAATTCCTAACAAACCGCCGGTAGAACTTACAAAAGCCTAAGAAAGACTGTAATTGGCGTATCTCGGCAGGCCTCGGCCACTTCTTAACCACAGCCACCTTGGCTGGGTCAACCGAAATACCCTCAGCTGTCACTACGTGACCCAAATACTCGACACGAGTCTTACACAACTCTGTCTTCTGAGCATTGGCATACAAGACAAAAGCTTGTAACTTGCCCAAAACGGTCTTGAAATGAATCTCATGCTCCTCAACCGCTTTACTAAAAACCAATATATCGTCAATAAAATTGACGACAAACTTGCCCATATAGTCTCGCAAGACATCGTTCATGAGCATCACCTTGCAATGCATCCAGTAGATCATCAATCCTGGGCATCCCTGTGCTTTACACTGATCCTATTCAATCCCCTGTAATCTACACACATCCGGAAACTACCATCCTTTTTCTTAACAAGTAAAATAGGAGAGGCAAAAGGTGAATAACTCAGACGGATGTACCTCAGCTTGAGATACTCCTCCAACATCTTTCTGACTTCCTCTTCCTCTTTTAGGCTCATCCTATAAGGAGGCCTACATACCGGACTTGCCCCTGGAACGAGCTCAATACGATGATCAACGTTACGACTAGGCGGCAATCCCTCTGGCATATTACTAATTAGCACGTGTTTAAACTGCGTGCGGATGGACTTCTCCAACTCACTTGTTGGGTCACATCTAGGCTATAATGCAAATGCATGTGCACTAGGGGATGCAAAAGTAAATGAAGCTTCTTGTGGTTTATTAGTGAGTGTGCTTATTTGATTATTACCAACATAAGAATCAAAACTGGAATCAACATTCACATAACACAACCACAAATACTGAATCTCCATTCTCTTTATTTGCATATAGGTAACAAGAGGACCCTCAACAGATGGTCTCTCCCCCTTTAAGACATGAGACATACCCTCATGCCCGAACTTATACACATGTGACTTAAAATCTATAGCGGGCTGCTTACTTGCATGCCACCGCTTAGCAAGTACAATATCAAACTTAGCTAGTTTAGTAATTTCAAAATCTAACTTCTCGGTATACGTCTGAATAGACAAAGACGACCGAGAGATTCTTTCATCCCAAACCTCTGTTCCCTTACCATCTGGCATCTCAACAGTATACCGGTAATCAGATGGAACGGTAGCCAAGTGAAATTTCCTCACCACACGAGAATTGATAATATCATGCGAGGAACCGGTGTCAAACAAGACGAGCACGTCATGACCTTCCAGCTTTCTCCTCATGCGTATCAGTTCACTATCTGGAAACTGATAAGCTTTCCGCGCCTTGGTGGACAAGTAACAAACTAGTGCCTCTGGAACAAGCTTCGTAGATCAGCGCTGGAACAGTAGGAAACGAGTGCCCACAAATCCCTGCAACTTTGAATCTATTTCCCTCTTTTTCAGCGATGGAGATAGGCCACAGGAAGGCGATGGAGCATCCCAAAAAGTTTTCCACCTTTTCTCCTTCAAAACGGGTGTTTGTGGGCTCCATGTATGCTGGAACAGCAGCGCTGGAGGCTCACCTTTCTTCTCCAATCTATCTCCCATGTTTTCTCCCTCAAAAATCCTTCAGAAACAAGCAAAATCGGACAATTTCTACACTTTCTCTCTCTAGAACGACGTTTTCTCTCTCTAGAACTAGGCTCTGATACCAACTGTCACAAGCCAGTCTCTCCAAGCTCGTGAATCCTAGAAGCCGGTGTGTAGAATGAACCTCCCAACCATAGGCACCCCCTCTTTGAGTCCTTCTACCTGCTATTCCCGTCAACTAGCACATGGCATCCACCTGTGGGTGATCAGTCCACTTGCCCTGCCTAGCCCCTGTGACCTGTAAATACTGAGTGACTCATAGGGTACCACCCTCGTGCCCCGCCAAAGACCTGTGACCCTCTTGGTCACCCCAACTACTTGCCGGCTAGCATCTCGTCACTGACGGCTAGGGTCCCGACAGTCAAGACACACCACATCTCTGACAACTTGTCAGGTGGCCACACCGGGACACTGCTCGTGACGCACCGGTCCCAACTTGGGACAGATGTCCTCCTCGCTCACCGGCCCTTGCCAATACTTGACCTTAGGCTCTCTGGTGACCGGCCGTGCCAAGGTCATGATAGAGTCGTAATCGGACTCTAACATATGTCTTATAGGATGACATCGGTTTCTCCCCGGATGAACTTCAACAACTTACAAATTACTTATGCTCCAAACCCTAAACCCTAAACCTACACACTACTATGCCATATAGGATGAGATCGATTGCTATGTCTACAAAGAGTAGCACTGAAAATAGTTGGTGAAATCAAGTTGGTGAACTTTCTTCCTGACTACCTGAAGGCTTGTACTCTTCATCATCATCAGAATCTTGCTCAACCGTATATTTGATATCCTTTTTTTGGCTGTTTTTGGAGATGTTAAGAATTGAGTTGTGTAATATAAGTGATAGAATTTTTCTCAGTACATGTGCTTGATTATGCACATGTACTGAAGCTGCTTGGTATAACACAGGGACGGTGTAAGTGAAAGCCAGTTTGAGCATGTTTTGCAAATAGAACACAGTTTGAAAGGCATTTTTATGGGCTTCATACTCGGACACCCAAGAAAGCAGCATTCCTTTCATCTGGATATTTGGCCAGGAAGCTTTGCAAAAAAGCAATGGTCAAAAAGGTCCTTCCAGTGCATGCAGATGATAGGAGTGGTTGTGTCGCCTTTATGTACTTCCAGATTTTGAGGTGTCATTAATAGCTCCTTCAAATCCACTTCAAACGTTTTTGGTGAGCTTTCAGAGACAACATCCACTTGTTTCCAATCAATGGACTTTCCTGCCAAGGAAGTGAGAGTCTTGGAGTACCAAGAAAAAGTGGAGCTAGACTATGCAAAATGGCTTGAAGCTGAGAAATATGTTGAGACCCAACGTAGTGTGTTCAAGGATGCTGAAGAGATTTCAGAAAGGTGCTAGATACAGAGCTCCTGGAGCTAGGCAAACACTTTAGACTTATGGATGTTTTTATTTTATTTTTTCAAATTTTTTAGACGTAGAAAAATTTGAAAATAAAAGTGCGTCCAAGGTGGACGCGTCCACCCCCGAACGCATCCGCGTCCGGATGCGCGTTCGCACCCGGGGTCCGCTTCCTTAGGTTCAATCTTAATTTCCTAACATTCTAAATCTATATGTTTGGGATCAATCATCAAGTTAGAAATATCTTGAATAAAACTTTTACACTGTGACTACGTGCTAAGTTAACAAAGTTGTTGCCCCATTGATTACTAGGTAGCGGCCATTGCATGGGGGCCCGGATTATATGTGGTAACGACCTGACCAATGGAGCATTACCACATGTATTGCCTTTGGCAGTGGAAATGAGTTTTTTACGCTGATATATATACATGTTATTTGGTCATTTTTTTCATGTGGCAAATATTTTTGTTTCCATTTCTTTAGTGATTTACTATGAAAGTCCGGAGGCTATCTACAACAGGAGCGCCAGTCAGATTGCAGCTTAGTAGAAAAAGGCAGGTGGTTAATTCATTTGAAGAAATGGGCAAAATTTTAGAGCCCTGTATTATGCAAGATACTATAGGCCCCAAAAAAGCCTAAGAATCCTGCCAATGACAATTACTTCTTGATACCAGTTGGCAATTACATCTTAATACCAGTCAATACTTAAGAATTCGAATTACAGAATGCTAATAATAATCATCATTGTTGACTAGATAGATGCATGAAAGCTCAATAGATATGCCAGGCTTCTCCTAGAACTGGAATTGGAAGTGTGGAAGAAGAGAGGGACGAAAGTTGCAGGGATCTGAACAGCTCAACTATGCCCTTTCGGCACAGTTATCTTCTTGTTTAGACTAGCAGCAATAGCAGTATCAAAGATATTTGGTGTTTAGTGAAGTCGAACAAAGGAAGATGTCATGGAACTAAGATTAATTGTTGCAGCTGTGTAAATGCGCATACCAGAGCATCGTATGCAGGAGCGCGGTAGATTCTTGGCTCTTTGGCGCTTTGAGGGAGAATCACCATCGCCTATGGTGTGCAGGCGCGCTGAGGTGGGCGAGCCGAGCATTCCTGCTGCTGCCATTGCAGCAATAGCTGCAGAAACGGACCACGCCCAATCAGCCACCGAACAACAACATAATCATCAACAACAAAAGCTACAAAAAGGGAACAGCTGCAGATAATGAGCCGCATACAGTAATAACGGAAGCAGGATGCCAATCCACCCACAAGGCAAGGCAAAGACAGAGAAGAGAGAGGGCAGCTGCTGTTTTGTCCGTTCCTTCACCACAAAAGAAAAAGCAAAAGCAGTAGTTGATTGTTTTGCAAGCGGGAGTGCAAAATAGAATGCGATAGAAATGCAGGCAGGCACTGGGCAGGCAGTCACGGTGTTCCCCTAGTTTAATGATAACAAGGGACATCGTCTGGTCCTCTGCTGCGCTGGCCCTTAAAAGGCACTGGCGGGGCATCCCCGCGTGCTATCTCTGCCACGTGCGATATTTTGCACCATTGTTACAATGGCATTCATAGTGGCACTCATCTATATAATTAGTTTTTCAAAAACAATGGTATCATTGCTCACCCTTATATGTGTGGGACACCACCACCATGGTCGTGGTGGTATTGAGAGATGTTGAAGTGGATAGATGAGTGTTGGACGGATATTAAAATTTTTAATACCAGCTGGGTCCGAGTATTACAGTTTTTTTAAAAATTTATTATCAGTTAAGCATTAATATAAGAACATATATGAGTTGTAAACTGATATAAACCAGACTGATATCACAAGGGGGTGATACTAGCCAGTTATTAACCCGGGTATAAACATGTACGAATTGCTATAAATGCTTTTTTTAGAGGGTAATATGTAATCTGAGATATAAAAACTCTAAATTGCCAATGATTCAAAAACTTTAAATGTATAGGTGAATAATTGAATTATACTAATATGACACCATATTTAGTTTGGATACTTGACCAAGACCCACCATCAATTCCACCACCTTCCAAAGAACATGCTATTTAATGAGGAGCCAACTTGGAGTACCTTCCAAAGAGGAGTGAACACTTGGCATGAAGGGCGAAAAGGGCATGAGATACTTGAAGTTTGCCAAACCATCATTGTGAAGGGGGACCATTGGGGTTTGGGTATAAATAGGAGCCCCAAATAGGAGCCCTCTTCTTGTATTTGGGTATAAATAGGAGCCCTCTTCTTGTATTTGAATGTTCGGAAGTTGAGAGCTTTAATGTTGGATGCTTGATTGCTTGAAGTTTTCTTCTTGCACTGGAGTGTAATGTTAGAAGATTGTGGAAGTTATGCTTGTAGTTCTTGAATGTTGGAGAGTTTGTAAATTGTGTGATTGTAGTTTTGTGTCTTGTGATGTGTTTGTTTCTTACTAGCATGCATATTCCTTGGTTGCGATAGTATAACTTCTTGCTCATAGTTGGATTGCTTGGTTGATAGTGTGGAATGGTTGATGCTCTGCTAGTAGGTTATGGAGTGTGTTTCGAGTGCTTGATTGCTTGTTGAGATTGCATGGTGAAGCAAAATGGATTGAGAGTAGAGTTGTTTGTGGTTGAGGGGAATGGATAGTGTGAGTGCTTGTGATTTGGTTGAAGTTGTCTTTCCCTCCAAATGTTAGGATTGAGAGCTCATTATGGGTGGAATGCCACAATTAGTGGGTTGTAGTGGATTGGTCTTTGGTGATTGATGCATAAGTTGTCTTTTTTATTGTTGATTGAGCTCAATGGCTATTGATTGTTTGCGAGAGTGCTAATGTTAGGATAGAGAGTTGGATGTTGTGTGGTGAGGGAATTGGTTATGAGAATATGAGGTTGCTTAATTCTTGTGGCTTGTGTGGAGACGAGGTTTCGATTCAAAGTTAGGATGTTGTTTAAGCTTGTATTGTGTGATCCCGTTGAGCATTACACATTAAACCCAAGATAATGTAAGTTATTGCCATAAAGTGTGGCATATAGAACTTGAATATCTAGCACTTCTGGCAGACAATCATGTTTGGAGAATGTTTCTGAAATCCAATATTTTCCTAGTGAGAAAGATTTTGGAATGATTCTTACTTTTCCTGAGTTATGTTGGACATATACTCCAGTATCTTGTAAATTATTAAGTATGATTTTTGGATTCCAAAAAATTATGATTGATAAATCATACGAATCTAAATATTTATGGTTGACGGATCAAAAATAGTTAATTGTTATTAGTGGATTATAAGAAATTGTGATGATTCTTAAGTGTGACGATTAAGTTTTAATCTATTAATTGAGTAAGAATTCAAATTAGTGTTTTGGATCTCTTTACTCCAGTATTTTAATTGTGAACCTATGGATCTCACAGACATTCTCACAAGATAAGTATTTTATTTGTGGAGAATTAATTTAGCTAGTGGATGCTATTTTGCTATAGTTTATGGTCTTCAGATGCTTGAGTATAGTTTGTTTTTTTATTAGATCTCCAGTTATCATAGGGGATGAATGATTGTTATTTTCTTGTATTTGATGCTAGAAACATGGGCATTTAACTCAAGAAAGTATCAAGGATACTCAGAGTTGAGTTTTAATCATTTTATATCTTAATTATTCTCCTAGAGATTCTAAGTGAATGAATTATCATATCTTAGAATTGGATTCTAAGGATATCTGTACTTGGAAGCTTTTATGAATTGTCTGCTAGAGTTTATAGATAATCTTAGACTGTAATTATTATTTATTATTATTTTTTCTTTAACTTTAAATCTTCTAAGTTAGGTAATATTTCACTCAGTGGTTCATGTAAGTGTTTTACATGATGGTGATGTTACTAACTTGTCTTGAGTGTAACCCAGTCTAGAAAATATATCTCTTAGTGTACTTTTCAAATCAGAGTTGTACTCCATAACATAGATTAATGATTGGAAATAGATTTATCTCTGAGTACTTGTTTGATGTGAAAGTCAGAAGGATAATGATTTTCTCGGTTAATATTAAAAGTTAAAAAAACTGTTCCTATAATTCTTTCATGTATTGGGTGTTACCTTCAAAGTCTCAGCCCACAGGTCAGGATCCAACTCACGTATTTTTAGTTTGCCAAAACCTTTACTAGTATGTGCATCTACATAGATCTCGGCAATAGTTGGAGCTCTAGTCTTTTCTTGTGTCTGAAATTTGGCACTCAACAATAGACAAAAATAAATGACATCATGAAAAAAGAAGTTTCGCATATCGGAGTATACAAATGCAAGTTTTGTTGTCTACACACATACCAGTCTCATATTGATGCCCGCATATCCAGCTCGACCAACATTCGGCATCTTTTGTTGTTTTGATCTATTTTGTTGACTCAATTTCTAAGCAAATTATTGTACACACATCAAGCAAATGAATAATAAGTCAGTAGTAAGATAAATAAATCATGCACTAACTAGAGATGACCAAGCATTCAAGTCAAATTTTGGTTTCAAAATACATAGATAAAACAAAAAAGTGGAATACAACTTGGGAAGTTTTGCTTTTTAAATATTGACGTAAAAGCTGGCATCTCTCCTTTTCCATCCACTCAGGACATTTTGGCATTAAATTTTCTGCCTCTACTTTATCGATGTCGTTCTTGAGTCTCTATCTCAATGAACGAAAATTGGACGACAATTTGTCCTTGAAGGACTGTGATGAAAACTGGCAATCATATTCTGCTTGTGATATGAAATAAAACGCATCAAACTATATATATATATATATATATATATATATATATATATATATATATATATATATCACACACACACACACACACACACACACACACACACACACATGATCTATATGAGATTCAAATAAAAGTAGAGTAGTACCAACAATGCTTGACGAATTGCCTCGATTTGCACCTTTGGTACATCTCTAATTGTTGGATAATGTAGTCCAACTTGGCCTTCATCAACATGAGCATGCACATCTTATCTATCATTACTTTATCATTGAAGGTGTGCTCAAGGGGATTAGGGAATCATCTCTTTAAATCATCTATGACCCGATGCTTCTCAGTGATAGGGACAACCCTCCAGTCTCTGAACATATTCCTATCAAATGCCCCATGACAGAGCTCTCTCATATAAGCTAGGACCTCCTTCCCCTTAAC
>MU835069.1:0-42057 GCA_029204225.1 Diphasiastrum complanatum | reverse complement strand
GAATCGGTGAAAAGTTAAGAAAAAAAATTGGCAACAAAAATGAGGTAAAGAAGGGAGGTAACTGAGAAAGCGTATATACAATTGATTGAGGAAAAAAAAGAAAAATAATCAAGATAAAATGGAACAAATGGTGAAAAACAAGAAAATAAAAGTGAGTCATTCAATGTTTTTTGTGGACTTTTTTTTTTTTTTACAAAGATACAAATGATAGATACATGCTTCATGGAGCCTGCTCGAGTTGCTTGCCCTTTTGATCTTTGGCGTCTTGGATTTGACAATGGGTTTGAGCAACCACGTGGATGAATTGAGACCACAACGAGCTACGCGTAATGGATTGCGAGTGGATTAAACCAAATGTCGAGTGCATATTTTTCATTAATCTCGTCGTATACCATCGTTCCAACCTCACTATATTGATGAAAGACGTTGCAGAGAGGTGATGGTAGGTCGGTATGGAGGGATTCGATGGCCATCAACTTGAAGTTTTTATAAGATTGAAGCAGAACTCATCGAAGCACATGTCCCACCTAGTTTTCACTTTTGCGGCCGTTAGAAGCGTCTCCACGTTGTAATAGGCTTCCAGAATGATTGGATCTGGAGAATTAATCGCGTTGGTCATGAACCGGTTGAGGGCTGCTACTAACTATTGCGTTTCCGTTCCTACATGACATGCTCAAGTCCTTGAGCTTTCGTTGCCGCTTACACCCACGGTTTTACAACATGGTATCAGAGTGGGCATTTCAGTAATCTGCATTTCTATTGCGGATTATCAGTTTTGTTTCTATCAAGACGTCTTTCTAGCAAACGTGCAGCCAACAATATTACGACAATCGTTGTTTCTACCAACGATCTTGTTCAACTAGAATGGATCCATCATCGAGTTCATCTCACATTGACAAACTTGATGGAGATAACTACCATCTCTTAAAATTCAAGATGAAGGTCATACTTATAGCCAAATAACTGTGGGACATCGTTGATGGCACAGAGCTCAGACCAGAAGGTCATGCAGCCATCATCACCAAGTGGTGACTAAGAGATGGCAAAGCATTTGCCATAATGACCCTCAACATCAGGGATACTTAGATCAGTCACATACGTGCTACTCAAACTGCTAAGGATGCATGGAACATCCTAGCAACTCTCTACGACATTAGAGACGTTACTTCCAAGCTTCATCTGAGGAAGAAATTTTTCACCCTTAGAATATCTGATGCAGATAGTGTTTTGAGTTATCTCAACACTTTCAAAAATATTATAGAGCAGATGACTACAACTGGCACAGTCATAGAAGATTCCGATGCACTCATAACTCTATTATCGAGTCTACCTGAAGCCTACAAAAATTGGGTAATGGCAATTCCTACCCAGGAGCACCTCACTCTATCAAGAGTAATTTTGCTGCTCCTACAAGAGGAGATCAGAAGACCAACATCCTCCTCAGGCTCATGATCGGATCCTCAAGCAATGACCTGTATCAAACACACCATCAACTTTAGAGTCTTCATCCTTCCAGCCAAGACAAAGTCTCCTAGAATGTCTTTTGTAAACCGCAAGATTAAGGAGTGGCTAATATCTCATTCTCATGAAACTTTGAAGCAAATGTGATTTCATTTAAACAATATAATGTATTAACCCTTTAATGAAGCACATAATCACATTACAAAAATTTTAATGAGCATGTACAAAAACATAGTTCAAAATACACATTAAAACACGTTGAGCATATAAAAAAGAATCTCAGGTAAATGTCATATTCTATGATTTAAAGAGTTTATCTCTCGTACTATTGGTTCCTTTGTGTGCACTCCATTGGCCCAAATATGATGGTTGACAATTCTCCTTGTTCGAATCCTAAGGCCTTTGCATTGTGTGCATGTGGTATCTTTTCATCGTATTCTAATTGAAACTGGTCCAATAATCTAATTGCCAATGATAAGTGATATTGTAGCACAAATTCTTTCATGTCATTTATGTGAAAATTGACAAATTCTAGCATGCGACGAATTGAAAATTCACAAAATAATGTGTGTACATTTAGTGCATTTGCAACCTCATTTGTGATGGAGTGGTGTCTTGGCTTTCCAAAGAGCAAGATACTATTTCATGATCCTCAACCAAATCGGAGTACACCACTATTAAAAATAAAAAAAATTATGATATAAATCAATAGAAATACATGTGATGAATCAATAGACGGTCTACGTCGACTTGTGGAAGAGCTTGAAGATGAAGATGAACCAGTCAATAGTTGTTCATTGAACTTTAGTCTTGCTTGCTCCTTTTTTCTATGATAGATCTCAATTTTTTTTTCTTTCTCTAAATCACGTGGAGGTACGATAATTTCCCTAGAATTCATACTTCCATTCAAATGTCATTGTAAGAATAAATTTGCAAGAGAACACCAAAAAAAAAATTAAATGTATTATACAATCATATTCAAAAACAAATAAAGTGTAACTGATGTCAATATCAATAACAATATATGCATGCTGTTGCGATCATGAGATGAATCGCTATCTGATGATGATGACATCGTTGATGACATATACACACTATAGTCAGCTACTCTATACCACATCATAAGTAGTCATTATGAGACCGTATGTGTTGAACAAATATAATAAAATTTGTTAAAGACATGCCAACATCTGATCCATGTATATTCTACTTATGCTTAGTGAAAATATAATATTCTAGTAACATTTGGGAGCCTATCCTTGATATCAAGAAAATTGCTTGGGTGGGGCAACACATAAAGATGCCCTAAGGATGATATGGTCCATATGGCCTCTCGTAGTAATCAAAATAGCTATCTCAATTTGAAATTTAACATAATAATTGTCTTCTTCTTTCAAATCTTCACCAAAATCACTCGACCGAGAATCCATTATTTCAATTTGAGCTAATTAGTATAATATTTGTCATGTCCTAAATTGTCATTAAGTATCATGAACTTGCAATTCAAATTCGCTAGTACTATAATCTAAACTTCTTGACAATCTTGTCAGTTTGATTTCATCTGTGTAGATAGTGCGCACAGGCCTATGTCAACTAATTTAAAGATCTACATACCAGTCAATGTTCAAAGCTTTCAGTTTGAACTCTTGTCCAAGATGAGTGATGATCTCACTCAGTCTTTCTTTCATGATGGAATGATCAAAATCAAAAAATTAGTCATATACTCAATTGATTGATTGCCCACTCAATCACTCATTTGATTATTGAGAAAGACATCGATTAATTAAATTCAGATCGAGTTAGTTAGTGATAAATCTCCTTGGATTGGACCAGTGTGCCATGGTATCTCACAACAAGCAATCAAAATGAGGTTCATACTAGTAGAGTGATCCACGACAATGTTAGACATCTCAGATTAACTCTTAAGGTCAGTTGCAATCTTGCAATATACTTTGGGAGTTCAGCTTCATGTGTCATTCAATACATGGCCAACTTGTCTAATACTTCTAGTCTCAAGACAACTAGGATCATCATATTCTACTTTTACATCTGATTATAAAGGATATGTCTCGTTTGTGAATCCTAGTACATGGATGGTTCCTATGCTCACAATTCTATCATAGTCATTGTTGGCATCCTCATAATGAGCTAGAAGGATATTCTCATTACCAACGGTACGTTGCATGGGCATTCCACCCCACTCTCTACAATTAGTCTCTTTAGGGTCCTTAATCATTTGGCTCAAGTTGTTTGAGTGTGATTCAAGGGTTTCTATCTAGTTTAGGCTCTTGAAGGCCTATACAACCAGCTCTCTGAATTATGTGTGGGTAATTAAGATGGTTGTGAAATCAGATTCGTCTCCCTTGAAGTATGCATTCACCCTTTCTATTTATGGTTGCTTTGTATGCAAGATGATATTCCTGATTCAATTTCACTCATTGAGCTATGCAGCTGACCCTTGGATTCACTCAAAATTGTATAAAAAAATTCTAGATGCATTCTCATTCATATGACTATCTCCCTGTCATTCGATTGATCTTGCATCCCTATGATACCCATGACCTTCATCGAGTCATAATCGTAGAGTGTATAAGTACAAAGTCACGGTTATGATGAAAAAATGTTAGTACAAAGTGATTAATACTCAGATCGAGATAGATACTGTTTATGACTCGATCGATTAATATCCGATGCAAATCTAGAGTTTAATCGATCATAGAGTCAATCACTTTATATATTATTCAATTATTTGATTAATTGATAGATTATCAAGTAGGACGATGATATGTATGATCGAGTGATTGCTCGATAAAATGATCAAAACAATATCAGTCAATCATATTCACGACGACCATAAATCAACATCTTTATTACAATTTTAAATGATATTTCAATGAATTAGTATGACTTTTTATAAGGTTATATAGGTCACACACCAACAACTAGAAAAAATATCATATAGGTCACATATCACGAAGGTCTTCAATATATCATAAATGCTTTTGATCATGAATCTAAATGACCCTATGCAACCACCATTTAGGAGGTCACATGACAAAAAATCATATTTTCACTTTGACAATATAATTATATCATGAAATCAAATCAAATCTATGACACCTATATTTTTAACAAATCTAGATTTTCATGACATCATCGATTTGATATAATATTGTGTCATAAAATCTCAAAATATTTGTCAAATTAGTTGTTTAATAAAAATATGTACTATTATTATATCTCATGATTTTGTCTTTTATGTCAAATGTTAGTTTAAAAGAAAAATAAAAATATAAGATTTATAAAAATTAAGTACTATCATAATACTATCTTATCTTTATGTCCAATCATATTAAAAAATATGTTCAATGTTTTTTCTTTATTTTTTTGTGTCGAATTTCACCAAAAAAATTTGTCACAAAATCAAGAACAAATTATGATTTGCATGATATTTGAAGCATGTAAACCCATGTGGGGGACCTTCCCACATGTGAAAATGCAAAAAAAAATTATGCGTGGATAACTATCGGGTGGATAACTATTGTGTAAAATAATCCACATGAAATTTGAATGGGAATAAAAAATAGATTTCGACGTCCATTCTCTTTCTTTTTCTTTGCTATTGCTTTCCATCATTCTCTAGTTCCATTGCCCTACTCATCTTCCTTTGTTTAGGCCTCCAACTACTCTATTGCTCTTGATATTGCTCAAGCTCTTGCTCTTGCTCTTGCTTGTGCTCAAGCTCTTGCTCTCACTCTATTACTTGCTTTTGCTTTTGCTCTCTTACTTGCTCTTGCTCTATTGCCCCATTGTTTGCTTTTGCTTACTCTCTTGCTTGTTCTATCTCCCTTGCTTTCTCTTTTGATCTTCCACTCTTTACTATTCTCTCACTCTCCACCACTTTCATACTTTTTAAGTTTTGTTTGATAGAATGTCGTCTAGTGGAAGGTCTAGTGGAAGATCGAGTGGAAGGCCATCAAGGAGAATCCCTCACGAGGAACCCGAGCAATATACACAAGATTGGTATGAAAATCTCTCTCCCCAAGCTCGAGAGAGAATAAAAATCTTGTGTGATCTTCTTCGAGTGAATCATTTGCAGGTAGACCTTCCATGGATGCACCTTCCCAAGAGTCTTGTAGTCTTTACTATGATGTTAATCCCCATGGTGGTGTTATCAAAGATCGAAGGGGCAATGTAGTCATTGCTCGTTTACATGATTTAGTTGCATTGTATATTGGAAAGGATTACATGACCGATTGGTCCTCTTAATCGTTAGAAGATAAAATAAAGTAATAGCCACCTTGTATTCTGAATTTTTACTCAACCAATTTACTCGACATCATTATAGAGTGATCAATAGCCTTAGAACTACCATTCTAGAGATCAGCGAGTAAACCAGCTTTAACTCGCGCTAACTCGCCGATTTGAATTTTCTACTCATTTTTTGATTTCCCGTCTTTTTCTCTTTATTTGCACAAACTCGCCAACATAGATTTTTATCAATCATTTCAGTATCTTTACTCGCCATAAGTACAGTAGCAAGTGCAATACCTGATCTATCTTATACCATACTGGCAAGTAAAGATCTGATTATTCGCACTAACTCGCATATTGCTCCATTTAACTCGCCACTTTTGCAAACTATTTTGATCATCATTTACAGCAAGTAGGTAGCTCGGCAAGTAATCAGCCTAACTCGCCCTAACCCACCACTGCCTAACTTGCCATTAGAGAAAACTGAATTTTTTTTTTAGTATTTGACAATCAGAACCCATCTGTATTTTTTGATCTTTTTTTATTGCCTTCTGGATTTGCATTTACGTCTTCTTTCAAATCCATCCATTCTATCTAATCTTGAGCTGAGTTCACTTTCATTTCGGTTTGATCCTCATTTCGATCCATCATTAGATCACCCAAGTATTAAAACTATTTATAAAAATATCTAAGGAACAAGAAAATGAAAAGATAAAAAATAGCCACACCTCTCGTCCTTGTGTATGCATCTTAGATATGATAGAAGATTATCCACTCTGGATCCCTCTAATCGTGAGGAATTTGTCAATGTACCTATCGAGATACTTCATGCACCCGTTGACGTAGAACCACCTTCGATGGACAATCCATGGCCATTCGTACCCCACGCAGTCTAGAACTTTTTCAAAATCGACCTCCCAAGGTTTGATAGAATGAGAAATCAGCGATGATTTTTTACAAATATACACTCAGATGTGTATGGAGATGACACCCCACAAGAGCTGCTAAGATACTTCAATCTGTGTCTGACCAATACCGTATTGGAATATATTACAAGCTGAGTTCATCACTCGTTTCAAAACCATCCTCTCCCTCTCTGATTCCTTCTCGCAATTATGATCTATCTACATGGATAATAAAAATAAATCCTTGCGTGACTATATTGAACGGGTCAAGAGATTGCGCAGTGGATGCGATCTTGATAGTGTTGATGAAACAAGTTTTGCGATCGCGAAACTGTCGCAAAAGCGAAGCAACCAGGACTCAATGCAATTCGGATGGAGTTCGGATGTGGTCGCTGGACACTGCCAGCTGAATCACTCCTACAGTCCTCCAGAATGTAGTCAGGCACTGTTGATCTACGTTTATAAATTAATGCAGCATTCAACAAATTCAACCAATGTGCGGAATTGGAATGAATGGGAGAATCAAACACACAAATAACAGCAGACACATTTGCATTCGAGATCATACAACATAAAAGAAGACATGTGCACAATGGCTACAAGATCATCTATTGATTTTCTTCTAATTCTTCAAGCACTGCATGCATATCCATGCAGTGCGTTGGCATGAGAGAAATACAGTTATCTCACGAATGGATGTCTCGCTTACTAGCGGACTTGTGGATCTCTATGGATCCTGATCACAGAACTCGTCTCGCATGCAGGCGGACTTCTTGTCTGTATTTCGTCTTGATTGCTTACTAGCATCAGACTACTTCATTTGTTCTTTCTTTTTTATATTTTTGTCAAGTATCATCCAGTAAGTATATAGTCGCTCTATGTAACCTCAAGATTAGAATGATTAAGCATCTACAACTAATCAGGGAATTACAAGAGTGGCAATTTAGCCACGACCTAGAGTGTATCTACTGACATCATGCCATCAGATCATATATCTGTACTTCTGGGTACTTGCATGATCTTTGCTAGTACTCTTTGGAGCGTGAGGGCAGAAAGTCTTTCGCGATGTTTTTTGTGTCGCGTCGTTGGTTTCGTCTCCCTCTGCTTGACAAAAATGTTCGCGGACACGAAGTCAAGAGACACGAAGCACGAAAGTTTTGTGAACACTTGATGAAAAGACACAAACACAAAAGATTCGCGAACAAGAATCTTTTGCGGTCCAACACAAGAAAGTCAGAGGACGGATATGAAATCAACGACGCGACACGAAAAATGTCACGAAAGACTTTCTGCCCTCCCGCTCCAAAGAGTACCAGCAAAGATCATGCAAGTACCCAGAAGTACATATATCTGATCTGATGGCATGGCGTCAGCAAATACACTCTAGGTCATGGCTAATCTGCCACTCTTGTAATTCTCTGATTAGTTGTAGATGCTTAATCACTCTAATCTTAAGGTTACATAGAGCGACTATATACTTACTGGATGATACTTGATAAAAGTATAAAAAAGAAAGAACAAATGAAGTAGTCTGATGCTAGTAAGCAATCAAGACGAAATACAGACAAGAAGTCCACCTGCATGCGAGATGAGTTCTGTGATCAGGATCCATAGAGATCCACCGCATATCTGCCTCTTATCATTTCATCGTCCCCCAAAGCAGATCTTCCATCTACCTCCACTATTCCTCCTCGCACTGATGACACTCGTCTTGATCCTACGATAGTACACCAGCACTAGTACCAAAAGATCTTTTCAGTACTTGATTCAGAGCAAGCGGTCCTCTTTGTCAAAAAGTATTCAGATGTCAAGACAAGAGACAGCTCCAAATTTCCAGACAAGCTTGACGAGCTCCTGAAGCTAACAACAGCTAATGTCTTAGCCCTTCTGCATTCTCAACCAGAATGGCGGAAGGCGGTGGTCATACGAAGCCCCTAGCTCATCAAAGAATATCTCATAGCTTCGGCGACACTAAGGGTAGACTCAACTTATCATCTAATGTCCCGACTAAGATCATGCACTGAAGACTCCTAGCATTGGGGTCTACAATTGGCCAGTAATTAAGTTTGAACATGGTTGGAAAATTGCGGTCGACTTCAAGTAGAAGAATTCATACAGAATGCACAAATGAACGACGCAGTAGTGAAACAAAAATTGCACTTTGATTAATATCAACAGTGAGTACAATGGCTTGAAGTAATAACTTTAGCTTGTTGAGCGTGATAACGCTGGCTACAGAAAACTTTGATTGAAATAAGACATTTAATTAGCCCTTACATAGCTTGTTTCAACTAGTATATATATTTACAAGTGTCGAGAGACAGAAAAATATCTTATGCCTTAACTACCATTTACTCCAGTTTTGCATCTGTACAAAGTTGGTAACCGCCCTTAGGATATTTGTTTCTCCAGTTGTTTTAGGGTTGATGATAAGTTGGCGACGTTGGTTTGCCAATGTAGCAAAAACGTGAAAAACTGGAAGGTACCCTTATACTAAAGTCATGAAAATCCTGAAGGTGTTTTTAGACTTAAGGTATGTAAATCTTGAAGGCGCCCTTAGATTTAAGACAGCTAAGAAGGCGAAAAAGCCGAAAAGTGCCTTAGAGTAAAGGCATCGAAGAAGACGAAGGTGTCTTAGACCAAAGGCAGCGAAAAAGCAAAAGGTGCCTTAGACTTAAAGGCAGCGAAAAAGCCGAAGGTGCCTTAGACTAAAGGCAGCGAAAAAACCGAAAATGCCGAAGGTGATTTAAAATGGTTTCTAAGGCATTCTAGCTACTTTGTTGCATTTTTTGCGAAGGGGCGAGAAAGGCGAAGAATGGTTTCTAAGGCATTCTAGCCACTTGGCCATTGTGTCGCTTTTTTCTCTAAGGTGTAGGTGCCTAAAAAATGGTTAAGGCAAAAAAGTCTCAAAGGAAAAATGTGAAGGTCCGAAAACATGTAGCCGGCCTTCAGTTTTCAGGATGCTCATTACTTGAACGATTTGTTTAAGGTTGTGCATAAAAAAATCTAACAATAATGGGCCATTGTAGTGTTGTAACATTGGATGAGGGTGGCGAGATGGTATTGATGTTTTCTTTGGTGGTGTCGACTAGCGATTCTTTGGCGCAAATCAGGCCTACGTTATTTGTGAAGATGGAGGAATAAATGGAGGTGGAAGAAAGAGAGGAAAATCTTGCATATACTCTAATTCTAAGGTGCATTTTTGTTCTTGAGAAAAAATGATGATGGCATAGAGGCCTGCAATGAAACACAAAGCCATACTAGCAAAAGTATTGTAAAAATAGCCAAACTCTTTAAATTGGACGTACCCAATAAGGATGACAACAATAAAAATATTTTTATTATCTTTAGAGGCGATCTGATAGAGAGGTAGAATGTTAGAATGCGAGAGGGGAGGAGTTGGGAATTGTAGAGGAAAATGATAGAAAGCTAGTTCAATAAGATAATGAAAAATTAAAGAGAGATTACAATCTAGAGTAGTGGAGAACTCTAGAACTGCGTGAAACTGCTTCTTGATGGTGCAAAGCTCTATTGTTGTCTCCTTCAACTGCTTCGTAGAGCATGGCACAAAACATAGTCAATTTTGTGTCTTTAATAGCAAGGGCTGCTTCTTGGTAGGTTTAGAGATTCTTTGCCAACTAAGTGGATTGAGCACAGAGAACCTCGTAATATCCTGTCCGTTTGTCTTGAAGCTTCTATGCATCAGGAGTATTATCTTCTGTCGTGGCTATGGCTTGATCAACGAGCACCATAGCTTTCCATTCCAAACGATAGATGTGATATTTAAGGAATCATTCATTGCTAAGCAAAGCTTTGCACTCGTTTTCCAATTGTTTGGATTTCAGCGAGAGGAACTGACTATCTCGCATGTTTGCTTTTTGGTATCTAGTGTGATTTGAAGTGTGCCAACTAGTTGTTGGTTTGTTCGAGTAGTGGCCTCTACTATCTAGAACTGGATCTGCAAGGCTTGTACTTGCATGTTGCTCTCATCTCTCCCTGGCAATGGCACCAAAAAAATTGTCCCCTTTTTAAGCCTCTTCCCTTGGGGTTATGAACGAGACTTAAAGAGGGGTTTTGGATTATCGCTTGTAGCATGGGTTTCGATCCAATGGGAGAGAGTAGATGAAGTGAAGATCTAGGCAACTAAACTTGTTACCATCCTTAGCACAAGATATGAATGTGAAATGGTGCCTAGATCTTGGAGATGACACATTTCTTGGTTTTTTTTATTCCTTTGTTTCTCTTCCTTTTTCTTTTGTTTTATCTAGACATCTATGGCTCTAGATCTTCTCCTCTTAACGTTGATCTTTCCAAGGAAACAATGTACTCAAAGTCCTACTTACGGATCTTACGGATCACTTTTTAAAATGTGTGAATCTACCACCAATTTTTATTGAATGTGGATTTTATGGATATTTAGTTTTGTTAATTTAATGTGGAGAATGCTTGTGCTATTGCATTTGAATGTGATAGCATGATTGCATACCTTTATTCAATATATCTTGCTCTTGTCTGATTTTATGGGGTAGAGAAAAAATTTAACTCAAAATTATTAGAAAGCTTCCTTTATAATCTTAAAAATAGTTACTTCTCTACTTATTCTTGAAAAATCACATGCTCCTAAACTAGAATTTTATCCAATACTTTTCTTATTTCAATCATCAATGTCTCTACAATTTGAGATTTAGCATAGTTATAACGTGTTGTTCAACACCGATTGACTTGATTTACATATCAATATAGAAAGACCCCAATTGATGTGTCATTTTTTTAATTCTTTTTGTGCAACCAATGCAAATCTACAAAACGAAACAAGTGAATTTCAAAATGTCCAGAAATCTTTATATGAAAGAAATCCTGAAATGCATAACAAGTTTCAAGCGTTACTTGAATGCACAAAATTTTCTTTTTCTTGAACCACTTTTTGCCTTTGCCAAAAAAATCTCAATATCCTTGGATATATGTTGCTTTTGTTTATTGCATTTGACTGTCTTGGATATATGTTGCTTTTGTTTATTGCATTTGACTGTCTGACCTAATAAGTCTACATCTTTCAATAACTAAAAGAAATAAAATTGCAAATAATTAAGTACAACTTTTGCATTCTCAATGTTGTTTTTCATATTTACAACATTTTTTGTAACAATTTATTATATTTGCTAGAAGTACATTCTCTTGGATTGTTGTCTGAAAGTTATTTTCTTTGTAAAATCATAGATACAAATTAACCATAAAACATGCATTACCATACACATTGTTTGGAAATTAAAGACACTACAAAAATGAGCGCCAAAAGGGCCAAGCACTACTTACAAGAATTCTCTTTGCATTGAACATGCGTTACCATACATATAGTTTGGAAACTAAAGACACTGAAAAATAAGCGCCAAAAGGGTCAAGCACTACTTACAAGAATGGTTGTTTTGGAATTCTAATGACTTTATTTCTTCTACATGGCATTTCTTATAATGACTTTTTGTATCCCAAAACTCCTCTACTACAAGGGCCAAAATATCATCTTTAAATTATTCCCATTAAGCAATAATTAAGAAGAGAGGCCATCAAGGCCTGGGGTTTTCTTTCTGATGAGATCTTTGAGCACTAATTCACGTTTATCAATTTTTCATATCATGTCACTACTAGTTAATCACTAAATAGTAGTCTAAATATCTTAAATTCTCAAATTGCAACGATATGACTTCTAACATCTTAATCCTTAACCTTGAATAATTAAGCTATTTTAAAATTCAAGGCTAAGTCTATGGAGATTGATACAAATCATTTCACCATTGATCCTGCATGACGCACCTCAATCTCAAATAACTTAAATTCTTGTACCTTGTGGTGCCCTACAACCCTTAGCCGTATATAGAACATCCAATACTTACTTTGATGCTCATATATGCAATTTTTTTTCATAATAACAAAGACCCGCCCCTTCATGTACCCTTCGCAACAAATATCATCATGAGTTGAAAGATCAAATATGTGGAAATAATAAAGCATATCTTATCCTTTGTCAATTCAATACTACAAATGGTGTTTAAATTGAGTGCAATCATACTTTCTTATCTAAGCTATTACAACACATTCTCAGCTAGCAATTGTTACGATTACAGAATATCAACTTATGAAAACAAGGCATTGGTAAATTAGACTACATCTTATTAGAACTATAGATATAAATTTACCAAAAAACAAGACATTGTGACTACATTAGTTGATGAGTGTTTGTCTGACTTCTTGATGAAAGTGATTAATTTCAAATTGATGGCTTATAGTGTAAGTGTTTATTTTCATTCAACTACTCAAAATTTGCAACTAAGAATGTGGATACCACTAAGTAGCCAAACACTAAAGAATACCAAAAATATTCCCACAGCTGTGTATATAGAGGTGGGAGATTACGATTCATTCATTTACTTGGTTGGTGGATGGTATGAGCACATGGCATATGGATAGCCAAGATGTATCCCTAGCCATGGGGTGCCAGTAGGAGTCGCGAGGAATGTCCAACGATATGGGATGGTGGTTATCATCGTAAGCTTGATTAGACTGTTTGGTCTTGATAACTCTAGTGCATGGGGGTGAGTCAGTGGTAACTCTATGAATGGGTGGTAATGAAGTCATGGGTGGTAATAAAGTCACTTGAATGCCAAAAGGACTTTGGCTAGACATGAAAAGTAAAAGTGACCTATGCTTGAAGTGCTTGTGAGTTTCACAAATTCTAGGATATATTGTACATATAGCTTAACATTCCCAGGCGACTTTTAAGGAGAAACCAACCCATGCTAAAGTCTTGTAATAAGAACATCAAGACGGCCACACCTTTATAGCATTGAAGAGAGCTTTAGTCTAGGGTGATCAAGAGTTAACATTGTGGCATTAACGGTGCAGAAAAATTATACCCTTACAATATAGTCCTGACATCTTTTACTGTCACAAACTCAAAAAAAGGGTCCTTCAACGTAGATGGGATTGCATAAAAGAAAAGGCTTGCACTGTTGCAGAGAAGAATCTTGAGAGATTCATAAAGATACATGGGTTCAGAAGCAATGGAAAAAGAGATGAG
Source organism: Diphasiastrum complanatum (assembly GCA_029204225.1). Classification (NCBI taxonomy): domain Eukaryota; kingdom Viridiplantae; phylum Streptophyta; class Lycopodiopsida; order Lycopodiales; family Lycopodiaceae; genus Diphasiastrum; species Diphasiastrum complanatum. The sequence goes on along the minus strand of MU835069.1, from coordinate 28,365 downwards.
GAACCCAAATCATCGGAAACCTATTGAGCATAAGTCGTACTTAGAAGCTTTTCTTTTGTGCTGCCATTGCTCAAAGTTCATACACGATTTTTTCTATAGATAATTTCGAGAACTCAGAATACATGAAGTGCAAGAAATAAAACTAAACTTTGCCAGATCTAGTCAAATATGTAAAAGCCACGTTTGGAACTACCCAATTCAGACCAACTCTGTTAATGGAAAGATCTCCACATACCAATGCATCCTGACCATTGCAGTCTACATTTGGAATATGCATAAAAACGCAGCCATAACAATACGGAAGATAGAAAAACAAGAGTACATAGATCTCAGAAACAGATTCACATTCACAACCCTAACATAATCAGCTCAGTACAAACTGTGAAATGGCTAAAGTATAATTCAGCATATGTTTAAACAGATAATAATTGAATGGATGCTACATCATGCTCCAAAAGGACAGCCCTAGGATCAAAACCAGGGGACCTGGGCGTCTGCTGTATCTGCAACAAGAGGAATTCTTGGAGTTTTTCCCAGAAGACAGGCGCCGACACCAAACACGAAGCATGTAATAACATAAAGAAATAACGTACTGTAAATACTTGACACAAAGTTGAGGGAAGAGCCTCCATTGAAGTTCAGTGTAAACCCTAGAAAGTTTGGGGGAATGAGAAGAACGTCTAGAACCACAGCCTGCATTGTATTGAACCTCACATACCTACTGAAGTTAGGATTTCGAGCAACCGCCAGGTAGAGCGTGAGAAAAAGGGAAAAGCTAGCGAGAGGGAAGACCCTATAGAGCTTCAACAGAGAAATAAGGGGTTGAAGAAGAGATTGTGTCACAGGAAATTGCATAAAAACAAATCTCCCGTAATGCACACCATCCAGAAGAGGAAGGAAGTATCCTAAAGCAGAAACAATCCGCTCCTCTGCTTCTATTGAATCATCGCTTGCTCGTAGTTTTAGGCGGTGTCTATGCGAAGGCTTCCAGGGACTAAAGCAGCCAAAACTGCACAGTCTTTCATCATCCAAAGCAGAAATTAACAACCCAGATGTGCGAGAAGCAATGCAGGATGTAGCAGAATTTCTGGCCTCAATCATCCCACCACATAATCCTTTGCTTGGAAAACAATCGAGAGATGGTGTTCTAGTAGCGATGGCGAGATGAAGAGAGTGGGCGAAAGTGAGAGGAGACGATAAAGCCATAGCCGTATCGCCCAGCAAAATAATAACAATCGCAAACCCGAGGATCAAAAAACATATATAATATATAACTTTTTGTCCAGCCTCCCAAATCTGGCCTCAGTGGAAGGCTCACCTCTAAAAAACCTCCTTGCCTCCAATTGTTACTTTCTCTTGTCATGGACTTATTTGACATTCACTAGAATGGGCATATGCTTTCAATGCCAGGTGCCCATCCAAGGGTCCATGTGAAGTGAGAGAGTGAAGCCTGTGCATTTTTCATCCTCATGCCGTTTTTAGGCCCTTTTGGGCCCTATATTATTTTACATGTCGTAAAATAATATAGGGCCCCGGTTATTAGCTGCTCTGCCTTTCTACATACGTCATTACTACATATCGCGCAACAGAGAGAGCTGTCTACTTCCTTGCTGCCTAATTGCCTATCGCATGACAGGGAAAGACCTGCTTGCTTAGTTGCTGCCTAGAGAGAGAGAGAGAGAGAGAGAGAGAGAGAGAGAGAGAGAGAGAGAGAGAGTGAGCAGTGTTAGACAAAACGGGTTCCGTAAATTGTCATTGGTCCACGTTTGCCCTAAATTGTATTTGATGGGCAATTGAAAGGTAGTGAAATGTCGTTGACATGCAATCATGTTGATTTTAGAGAGAGATCGCGTGATATTAGAAACTTCTGGAAATAGAACTTTCTAGAGAAACATAGATAACGAGCGATGGATCGAGAGAGGACATATCGATGAGATTGAGCAAGGGAAGGGCACATGCACGCACGAGAGAGAGAGAGAGAGAGAGAGAGAGAGAGAGAGAGAGAGAGAGAGAGAGAGAGAGGAGCGTATTACGTTTTTAAGTATGAACAACATTACGAAATTGGAGTGTGATTCTAGTAATTTTTGTTTCAATCTGTTGTTTTGATTTGTTGCATTTCAGGTTGATCATCGCAATGAAGTTGAATCTCGTGTAGCAAGCCATGTGTGTGTGTGTGTGTGTGTGTGAGAGAGAGAGAGAGAGAGAGAGAGAGAGAGAGAGAGAGAGAGAGAGAGAGAGAGAGAGAGAGAGAGAGAGAGAGAGAGAGAGAGAGAGAGAGAGAGAGAGAGAGAGAGATGTGCATTTTGAGAAAGGAAAACAACAAAATAAAGGCAAAATCCTTAGCTATGGTAGTTTCAAGGTGTTCAATTGATGCAGTTCTGCTCTGTGTGTGTGTGTGTGTGTGTGTGTGTGTGTGTGTGTGTGTGAGAGAGAGAGAGAGAGAGAGAGAGAGAGAGAGAGAGAGAGAGAGAGAGAGAGAGAGAGAGAGAGAGAGAGAGAGAGAGCGGGTAGGTAGCAACATGAGTGCGACCAGATCTGGAATGGCGGGTGAAGGAGAGGGAGAAGCAGTTGAGAGGGAGAGATGGTGGGATAGAGAGAGATGCCCAGGAAAGGAGGCGCGAGCGGGTAGGTAGCAACATGAGTGCGACCAGATCTGGAATGGCGGGTGAAGGAGAGGGAGAAGCAGTTGAGAGGGAGAGATGGCAGGATAGAGAGAGATGCCCAGGAAAGGAGGCGCGAGAGAGAAGAGAGAGACAGAGAGAGGAAAGGAAGCACGAGAGACATGAAAGGAGGCGCGAGAGAGAGGAGAGAGATGGGTGGAAGGAGACAGAGCGTTATTTAGGGTTAGGGTTTTTTAGAGTTTTGAGAACGAAAAATAGCAATAATGTGAGTTGAGAGAGAGAGAGAGAGAGAGAGAGAGAGAGAGAGAGAGAGAGAGAGAGAGAGAGAGAGAGAGAGAGAGAGAGAGAGAGAGAGAGAGAGAGAGAGAGAGAGAGAGAGAGAGAGAGAAATTGATAACAACATTACAACTTCATAAAAGTTTGAATAGCTAAAAGACTGATCAAAAGTAGTCGTTGGAACTACAAAAAAAGTCCCACATACAAGTTTTCAGTATTGTTCTAATAAATCTTTAAAAATTATGGACCAACACTTATATTGATAGTTCAATTATCAGAGTATCAAATTGTTGTGCAACATTATTATTTATGGAAGAATCCACATCCACCTTTTTAGCTGAACCAATTTGTTGCACACCCACTGCCTGATTACAATCAACAATTTGTCTTCCAGAACAGCAATGTCGTTTCTGATTTGTAGTACTATCCACCTGCAACTTCGAAATATTATCATTCGGTTTAACTCCTACATCAACAACTTTAGTAACTTTCAAGTTACTCATAATGACATCTAATGGAACCTCAAAAGAAGCAAAATTTCCTACATACAAATTCTAGGAACACTTCCAACAAGCTTGCACTGAACATCAACAACTTCAAGCTCATTAAGCATATTCTCATATTTGTGTCTTTTTCCATCTTTAAAAGGTTCAGCAATAATGTTCATTACAAACAATTTTTAAATCTCCATGGATTAATCATATCTTCGATAAGAATTCTCATTACGATGATCTGTAATAGCCATTCTAGTTGCGGTAGGTACATCTGCTTAAATACACAAAAAACAGGAATAAGACGATGCAAAACTTTTGACACAAATACAAAATTACAACAACAAAAGTATTAATCTATTAACTGTGAAAGATTTCAGATCCTTAAGATCCAATCTACTTGAATGATCTTTGGTTAGAAAGAGAAATACACTACCAATTTCACCAATGTAGAAAAATCAGCATCTACACACAATTTGAGATGCAAACACTAATAGAACTTGATCAAACTTGAATGAAATGATTATGTACTGTTGCTGTCCATACAAAACCAGCAAGCTACTGTATTTCACACGTGTGGATCCAAAAATAGCAAATATAGATCATTCTACACATAGAATTGCAAGCAATCACCAAGATAGTGCACCAATGGATAGTAGAACCCAAGAGAACCATGTATAAGCATGAAATGAGATAGAGAAGAGAGAAGATGACTCTCTCCACGAGTTACATCCTTTTATAGCAGGTCCAAACCCTATTTGGCCACTTGGCTTTCCCACCAAAATGCTAGTCCTACCAATTTTGGGTCTAGATTCAATGTACCCAACTTATTCAAATTGAATCTACTCAAACTCGCATTCTATCTTTCCCACACTTTCAAAAAGTGTCTATTCAAATGAAATTTAGACTAATGAACTTTGAAAAGTCAACCTTTAAGTCTAAAACAAGTTTTGGCCTCAATATGCCAAATATGAAAATATTGCAAAATGTGATGAAACTATTTGAATCTTTCACACTCCCTCTTCAACTAGTTTTAGCATAGACTTTGATAATACTCCAAGTGAAGTCCTATGCTTCATGAACAAGTCTTTTCCCAATGCTTTGGTGAAGATATCAGCTACACATTCCCTTGAAGACACATGTTGAAGCTCCACCTCCTTTGCAATGACTCGCTCCCTCACAAAATGATATTGTATCTCAATATGCTTGCTCCTAGCATGAAAGATAGGATTGGATGCCATTCTTTGGGCTGATTGATTGTCACAAAAGATGATTGGGCTCTCTGAAAAATCCAGCAAGTGAAGATCCTTGATCATCCTCTTGATCCATACCATCTCCTTCGTGCAATGTGTAAGAGCTTTGTACTCGGCCTCACTAGATGACAATGAGATAGTGGCTTGTTTCTTTGACATCCATGATATAGCTCCATCACCTATGAAAATACAATAAGAACTAATGGATTTCCTATCCATTACATCTCCAGCATAGTCTGAATCTGAAAATCGAAAAAGATTAGGTGATGATCCCTCATACAATATGCCAAAATCTCGAGTTCCAATGATGTACCTCAAAACTCGCTTTCCTAGCTTCCCTTGCTCCTAGCATAGTTTTTGCCAATAGAACTTTGATCCATCATAAGAATGATCTTCTTTCTAAGAATAGATCTCCTTTCAATGATCACGTAATGCTTAAAATAGAAACAACCATAATTGATATAGAGAATAGTGTCCACTTGGGATGCTTCACTATTTCTTACATCAATTTTACATGTAAAAATGTGACTAGAACATGAAGAATCAAATAGAATGTAAATGAAATGATTCCACCATGCTTCCAACTCTGAACTCTCTGGAAAAATACAGCAAATAAACAATAAATGTGAGTGATCAACTTTTGCTTGCATGTCTCCTCCTCCTTTGTCCTTTGCTGCCTTGTATCTACCATGATACTCCATGAATGAGCCTCCATCTTCATCTTGCCACAAGAAACCATCAAACCTTGGAAATCCATGAGTAGGTGAGTACATTAATGATGCAAATCCAGCACCACATGACTCCATAAACCAAGTAGTTTGCACTAGTCCATCTTCAAGATCTACTTGACACAAGAAAATGACCATGAATTCACCAAAAATTGACAATCTCCAAGTATTGGCACCAAGTAGCTCAACACTTGAGAACTTAGCCATGGATGAGTGACATAATGAACCTCCAATAGCTTCATTTCCATCAGCAAAATCAGCCAAGAATGCTAGTACAAATCCAACATCAAAACAATGCTCACCAATGTAGCTAGTTTTACCATATCTTGACAATTTGCACACATCCACATGAAATTGCTCAAACATGAGATAGAACAAGTAAAGTAAAATTGAACAACACTTCCTTTCTGCTCCTTTGACCGTAATTGAGTCTTCAATATGCTGCAAAAATAGATCCATAACACCTTTGCCAATTACCTCTCCTTTGATGCTCTTGACTAGCTCCAAATTGCCAACTTCCCTATTGACTAGTTGAAGCGCTTTGAGATCAATTTCTTGATCTTCAACTTGATCATCAAAATCATTGATCAAACTTTGTTTTCCAGATCCAATACTTGATTTACAGAAAGATAACATCCATCCACTTGCATAGCTCCATGTACACAAGAAGATCCTCCAAAAGATGTTTCACTCTTCATAAGAGCTTGATACTCAAGATCCATTGCTTGGATCCAGTCCTCTTCTTTCCTTGCTTGATCTACACTTGTAGGCTCATCCAAAGAGGTTAGGAAAGCAACATAATTTCCAGAAACTACTTGCTAACCCTTTTGATCATATGTGAGCCTTGAAGGTACTTGTCTTTCTCTTGATGTTCTCCTTGGCTTTTGACTTGATGAAGGTCCATCATCACCACCATCCAAAGTAGGATCCTTCTCATCAACATCAAGAATGTTAGATCCATCTACTCTACCATCAATCATGCTTGAAGACACCTTTGGAATGTTTCCCTCATAAAAAATGACATCTCTACCAACAATCACTTTGTTAGTAGAAGGAATGTAAACCTTGTAGGCTTTACTCACCTCACTATATCCAACAAAAATACCTCTTCTTAAAGATGGATCCTCCTTGGTCCTATCATCAAGAGTAATGTTGACATAGCATGTGCATCCAAAGGTTCTTAGAAAGTTGACACTCGGCCTCCTCTTGAATAGCATCTCAAAAGGTGTCCTTCCATCCAAAATAGCACTCGGCCACCTATTGCACAAGAAATTGGCACACAACAAAGCTTGATCCCAAAATGGTTTGTCAAGATTAGCACTTAACCTCATAGCTTTAGCACTTTCACATAAAGTTCTATTCTTCCTTTCTGCCACTCCATTTTGCTGTGGGGTCCTTGATGTTGTATACTCCCTCTTGATCCCATGCTCATCACAAAAGGCCTTGAACTTGTTAGATATGTACTCACCACCATTGTCACCTCTCAGGCACTTGATCTCTGTGGAGAATTGGTTCTCCCTTGCATTCTTGAACTTGACAAAGACATCATACACTTCATCCTTGCTCTTTAGTAGATAGATCCAACAAAATCTACTAAAATCATCAATGAATGTTACATACATCTTAGCTCCACTATTGCTAATTGTAGTAAATCCATGAATATCCGAATGTACAAGTTGAAAAGACTTTGTAGATCTAGAAATAGATCTAGTATAAGGTAGTCTGTGACTTAGACAAAGCACAAGACTCACAAACATGCTTGTCATTACTTAAGGAACTTGGAAGACCAATCACAACCTTCTTCCTTGCCATTACCTCCAATGACTTGAAGTTGAGGTGTCCCATCCTTTTGTGCCAAACCTCTTGAATAGAAATTTGCTCCCTTGCAACACATCCAACTTGGTTAGCAATAACACAAGCATCAAGTTTGAACAACTTCCCTTGCCTTTTACCTTTTCCAATCAAGACATCCTTCCTTTTGATCAAACAAGCATCTCCATCAAACTCCACCTTGAGGCCCTTACTTAGCATTTGACTCACACTAAGCAAATTCTTGGTAATAGATGGAATAAACAAGACATCCTCCAAATGAACATTCCTATTTGTAGAGAGAGAAATAGGAATTGTGCCAATCCCTTTGATTGCACACTCACCATCATTGGCCGTGTAGATCACCCTCTTGTCATCTCCATATGCCAACAAAGAAGTGAAATACTCTTTGTGAAAGGTCATGTGTGAACTTGCTCCACTATCAATCCACCAAGGATCTAGATCTCCATCATTAGCAAGCATACATGAAGACATCACAAAAGCATCATCATTTACATCTTGCACATTCAAACCTTCCTCATCAAGAGTAAGATTACCTTGCTTGTCTGCTTGATCTCTCTTCTTCTTGTAGCACTCACTTGCAAAGTGTCCTTTGATGCCACAATAGAAGCACTTGAGCTTTGATCTATCCTTGTTTTTGCCACTTGAAGAAGCATCCACTTGATCTTGCCCTTTAGACCACTTGCTTTTGGTTTTGCCCTTGAATTTGCCCTTTGTGAACATAGCATCCTCTTGAAGTGTCGATGTAGATCCACCTCTTGCTTGAAGCCTATATTCCTCATTGATCAAGATCTCTTGAAGATCCATCAAACTTGGCAAAGTCTTTTGAATAGCAATACTTTGAACAATGTTAGCATGAGCATCCAACAAGCCATTAAGAATCACTTGAATAAGCTCTCCTTCCTTAATGCTTTCATCTATGCAAGCTAACTCATCATTCAGTGCTTTCATTCTCAAAACAAAAGTACTCGGACTTTCTTCATTCTTTTGCAAACAAGAAAAGATTTGCCTTCTTAGAGTCAACACTCTAGAAGTAGACTTGGATTCATAAAGCCTCTTCAATGAATTCCAAGCTTCCAAAGATGATGTGCACTTACCAACTTCCTTGAGAAGTTCATTGGTAACATTCATCTTTATCATGTGTAGAGCCTTCTTGGCCCTCTTGTCATACCTCAATTGATCTTGTTGTGTTGCTGGTCTCTCCTCCAAACCTACAACAATATTCAAAACATCATTCATCTCAAGAAGTGACTTCATCCTCACTTTCCATAATGAATAGTTACTTGAGGTAAGCCTATCATTGGCTTCCAACATGACTCCAATTGAGGTTGCCATGTAGCAATGACCTGATCTTCTCTTTCAACCCATTTCAATGCACAAAGCACTCCTTTGAACAACAACAAATGCTTTCAAAAGAAATCACCAAGATTTGAAACTATCTCACAAATTCTCTTCTAGCACTTATCCAAGCAAATCAACACATAGAATCATGGAATCTTGATCAACCTATGATCTATCCTCAATCTAATGACTTTTGCCACTTCCTAAGATTGAAACACACTCAAATGAAGTCCAGCAACCTCACTATCTAGAGATCCAATCAAAATTAGGGTTTTGACAAAATCACAAAAAATTGACTATTCCAAATCTACATGCAAATGCTGAAAATTTGATATGCAATCTATAAGCCACCACTTAGGCTGAACCAATGATCCAAAAATCGGCCAAATCCAGCATGTGAATTCAAAAAATGGAATTGAACAAGTATATTGACCTATTTAGTGTTTTGATCTACAAAAGATCCAATCTTTAAAAGCAAAAAATCCGATTTTGGTGTAGAATCCTCTCTAGCATGCTCTAGACTTGATATCTTCACCAAATCATTGATAGATCTGATTTCCTCCTTCATAACCTGAAACACAAGCTCTAATACCATGTGAAAGATTTCAGATCCTTAAGATCCAATCTACTTTAATGATCTTTGGTTAGAAAGAGAAATACACTACCAATTTCACCAATGTAGAAAAATCAGCATCTACACACAATTTGAGATGCAAACACTAATAGAACTTGATCAAACTTGAATGAAATGATTATGTACTGTTGCTGTCCGTACAAAACCAGCAAGCTACTGTATTTCACAGAGAAGAATAAATCTTCTAAGAAGTCTAAGTTTAAGAGGGAGTCATCTAAAAAGAATGAGTTTAAGAGAAATGATCAACAATCTAGAAAACAACAGAAAAATTCTGGTTATAAGAAGATCTGCAACAGATGCAAAAGATCAGGTCACACAGAAGAAAAGTGTTGGCTAAATCCAAAGATTGAATGCATTCATTGTCATAAATGGGGTCATGCAGCAGTAGATTGTTATCAGAATCCCAGAAACAAAAAGGAACAGAATCGAAGCAGACCTTCAGATTCAAACTATGTCGAAGACAATGCAGAATGTTCCAGAGCAGCAGAAGACAGGGCAACAAGGAACTTAGTAGTCTATGTTAGTGCTGATCTATGTTGTTCAACAAATTCAATTCGAGAAGTAGTACTTGATTCGGGAGCCACCTCACATTTTGTTTCCTCGAAACAAATATTGTCTGAGTACAAGAAGACGAAGTATTCAAGATTCATTATACTTGGAGATGGTTCTAAGCACGTGGTTGATGGAACTGGTGTATTATGGCTAGACACGAATTAGGGTGACAAGAAACTGGAGGAAGTTCTCTATGTCCCTACTCTTGACAAAGATCTTCTATCCGTAGCTAAGATAGTCGATACAGGCATGTCAGTAACCTTCACAAAGACCTCTTGTAAACTATTCGAGGAAGATTCTAATAGCTTGGTTGCTAAATGCAATAGAGAAGAAAATTTATATCACCTGAACGTTCGAACAATAATTGAACAAACCAATCTAACTCAGGAATCAGTAGATATATTGTGGCACAAGTGGCGAAGGCACCAAAACAGTTGTGGGCAGAAGCAATGGCTACATCAAATTATCTTCAGAATCGTCTCCTGAAATCTCGTATACCGGATAAAACTTCTCATGAGATATGGTGGAAGTCGAAGCCAAATCTAGCACATGTTCAGACATTTGGATGAGCAGTGTATATGCACATACCAGATAAGCTGAGAAAGAAACTCGATGAAAAGACAGAACAAGGTTTTCTGGTAGGATTTGAGTTACATTCGTCATATTTTCGTGTCTATGTACCCGAAACTGGCAAGATAGAAGTTGTTCGAGATGTTAAATTTGATGAGTCGAAATACATAGCAGATAGTGATCTAGTCGGCTATGAAATCCTCAAAAACTATTATGAGCTACCAACGACGACAGAAGTAAAACAAGCAGAAGATGAAAGAGAATTACTAGATTCAAAGGGAGGTCAAGATCAAGTACTTGACAGCCTCGAATCATCAACTCGAATTCCAGCAGAAAAGGTCAAAACTTGCTGAATCGAACTCGAAACCACCTGTGAAAAGATCTGACAAACAATGTAAATCACCAGAAAGGTATGGTTAGGATGTTTTTAATAGAGCCATCAAATTTTGTGGTTTCTTTAGTGAACCTCAAACATTCGAGGAAGTTGTTGATGGACCAGATAAAGATTGCTGGATTCAAGCAATGGAGGACAAAATGTCATCCATGTATAAGAACAATGTATGGACACTTACACCTATACTTGATGGCAGAAAATCAGTCAAGTGCAAGTAGATCTATAAGATCAAAACAGGTCCTGATGGAGAAAACATCAAATACAAAGCAAGGTTAGTTGCTAAAGGATTTTCACAGAAGTATGGGATCGACTACACTGATAATTTCTCACCGGTAGTCAAACATACATCAATTCACTTGTTATTCGCGTTGCAGTGGCTCATGATGTGAAAATCCATATTGTGGATGAGAAGACTGATTTCTTGCACACAAAATTAAAAGAAGACATATTCATGGACCAACCACTTGGTTTTGTAAACCAAGAATGTCCAGAATATGGATGTCATATGAATAAAAGCATTTTTGGTCTGAAACAAGGAGCCATACAATGGTATAGAAAGAAGGACAAAGCACTACGTCCCTTAGGCTTCAAACCTCTATTTGGTGAGTCAAATGTCTATATCAAGCATGTCCAAAATGAAATAATCATTCTAGTTGTCTATGTTGATGACACACTTATCTTTTCAAGAAGAGATAAGTTAATTTCAGATGTCAAAAGAAACATCTCTAAAATATTTGAGATTGTTGACCTAGGAGAAGCTTAAATCTATCTAGGCTTGCAGATCGTGAGAGACTTTAAAGGTGGTAAGTTGTATCTTCACCAACAAAAGTACACTCAAAAGATAATTGAAGACTTCAACATGCTCGAATGCAAAGGTGTGCATACTCCAATGATACCTGGAACAATACTGAACAAGGCAGATTGTCCGCAGACTCTTGAGGAAGAGGAACGAATGGCCAAAACACCCTATCGTAGGCTGATTGGATCATTGTTACATCTAGCAGACAACACCAGACCTGATATAGCGTTTGCTATATACAGGCGGAGCCAAGATCGTGAAGGAAGATGGATTTCACATCGAATCTTAATGTGATGCAAGCTAGGCATCCATGAAGGATGATAGCAAAAGTATTTCAGGAGGTTGTACTCTAGTATTTGGTGCATCCATACTCTGGATTAGCAAGAAGCAAACAACAATAGCTCAATATTCCTGTGAAGCGAAATATGTAGCAGTAGCCAAGATGGCAAACGAGCTGATCTGGTTCAAACAGATGCTAGAAGGATTTGATGAATCTATTTCTAAACCTTATGTCTTGTTAATGGATAACACTTCAGCAATCTTCATACCCACAGAGGAAATGACAGTTGATATATTTACAAAGCCACTCAGTAAAGCTTTGTTCGAGAAGCAACAAAGAAGATTGGGGTTAATCCAACTGCCCACTTTGAGAGGGAGCTGTAGAACACTTGATTAGACAGATCTCAATTCTACTAACAAAGTGCACAGTTTACTTGACAAAGGATGAGAAAGAAACAAATGCGAAATCGAAACATTTCTATTCATGATCAACCTCGAAGGATTCACGAAATTTATCTTGCAGCCAACTCAAAAGATTCGCAAAACAATTTCTTGTAGAAGCTTGTGGCTTTCTTGTTGAAGCTCAAAAAATTTGCGAACAAAATCTTGTCACGAAATATTCTGTTTCTTGTTCAAACCTCAGATGTCGCGAACAATTCGTGAAATCTTCTGGATTCTTCTTCAAGCTCATTTGTCGCGAACAGTTCGCAAAATATTCTGGATTTCTTCTTCAAACTCAAAGTTGTCATCTGTAGCGAACACTTCACGAAAGACAAAAATGTCACAAAGAGACAAGTGTCGCGAATAATTCGTGAAACACAAAGCTGTAAAGAAGAGATGGATTGTTGCAAAGAATGCGCAAACAAAAATTATTTGACCCTGGAAACAAAGCATGTATTTGAATATCAACCATCGTAAACGGTTAGATATTTACTGTTATAGAATTAAAAGGCCAAAAGACCTGTAAATAAAAGGCCAAAAGGCCTGTCTTGTAGCAATATAAATACATGTGCACTACTTGTTGTAACTAACTCTCAGACACTCAAACTGAAGAGATTCTCAGATTCACTCAATCAAAGACACAACAACGAGATAAGACAACAAGAGATGTATACTGATTCAAATTCAGATTCAGAATTATAAATTTATTTTTAATCAGTAATTTCTGTTTGTCTAAAATTGTCTTATGTTGTCTCTTAATTCCGCACATTATTTTTGCACGCATATTCAATTAGAACAAATACTGTTCTATTAGTAAATAGATCAGAGACAGACCCGATTGAAGACACTGATATTAGTTATTCAAACTTTCATCATGTTCTTTGTGGAAGAATAATTACTATTTTTCCTACAACACTTTGTGGTGATGATCTCCACACAACCCGACCTCACTCTTCAAAAGGTGATTAGTCACCTACTTCAAGAAGAAATGCGGAGAAACACTAGCAGCCTGTCCAAGACAAATCCATGGCTCTATACACCAAGAAGAAAGACTACTCCAAGGGCAAGAATCAAGTGCAGCAGCAACAACAGAAGCCTCACACTCAAGGTGAGAATAGATCACGTAAGAAGCCTTTCTGCAGATATTGCAAGAGAGCTAATCATGACATCAAGGAGTGTCATATCCAGATGTACAACGAGGCAATGAAGCAACAATAGCAGCAGCCAGACTCCTCCAACGCGGTAGAATTCAAGGAGCAAGATACACACTTGTTAATGGCTTACAACAACAACAACGAAGACTGTGATAGCTGGTACCTGGGCAGCGGCGCTACCCAACACATGACCTCTCGCAAGGAATGGTTTACCGAGTATGCAGCTTACAACAGAGATCAATTCATCTATCTCACAGATTCAAGCACCATACACATGGAAGGCAAAGGGACAGTCAAAATCACATTCAACAACGATCTATCTATTTGTGTTCCCAACGTCCTTAATGTTTCTCAGCTAACAAAGAACTTGTTATCAGTCTCTAAGATAACTGACGAGGGCTACACTGTTACTTTCTCATCTGAGCAGTGTACAATATTCAAGGAAGATACTACTCTAACTACATGCACTAGAGTCAAAAATCTTTATGTGCTCTCTAATTTAGTTGCATTAGCTAGTATCTCTAATGAAAATGTAAACGATAATGCTATTCTGTGGCATAGTCGATTTGGACACGAGAATACAAGATCACTTTCCTATAGGCGTTGTAATAACTTAGTTGATGGATTGTATTTCCCTTCTTCATTAGATAGGAAATCTTTCTTTTGTGAATCATGCATCTATGGAAAACACTCAGAAGCAAGTTTCTTAAATCACATTCCATCAAAACAAAGCATGTATTGGATCTTATACATAGCGATATTTGTGGTCCAATGCCAACTCCGTCCTTAGGAGATGCAATCTATTTTATCACTTTCATAGATGATTATTCTAAATGGTCTACAATCATGTTTATTAAGCACAAATCTGAAGCCTTTGAATGCTTCAAGAGATTCAAGGCCATGGCTAAGACACAAATGTCTACAAAAGTGAAAGCACTCCGAACTGATGGTGGCGGCGAATACCTCTCTAACGAGATGTCTGACTACATGGCTGAACATGCTATTATAAGATAGTTCACCACTTCCTATTCACCTCAACAGAACGGGATTGTAGAAAGGAAGAACCGAACTCTTCTCAACTCAGCCAAATCCATGCTACATCAATCACATCTACCTGCGAAGTTCTGGGCAGAAGCTACTGCCACATCCACTAAAGCCATCAACAACAAAACTCCTCATGAAGTTTGGCATGGGCACAAGCCTAGTGTCAGCCATTTAAAAATCTTTGGTTGTATATGTTTGTTCACATTCCTAAACAACTTAGGAAGAAGCTGGATCATAGGACAAATAAATGTATTTTCATAGGTTATCCTGATGAACATAAAGCTTTTAAATTTTATGATCCATCCACCAATCTGGTGTTTGTCTCTAGGGATGTAATATTTCAAGAACATACATACTATGATTTCAAACACCATCAATAAACGATGCTATGTCATTTCATCCTATTTTACGTAGCATGGATTCTTCCAACGTTGATGTTCCTTCTATAGAACTTGCAACTACAGCTACAGCTACAGAAGCCGAGCAGCCAACAATACCTGTCATCAGACCAGACCAAGCTAGCGCAGATATGGAAAAATTCAAGAAGAAGCATCATTGCATCCTGGTCAACCAAACGTCCGCAGATCCTCACAGACTTGGACAGTTCCTGAGAGGTATACACCTCAATCATTCTGGATTTTATCAGAAGAACTAGAGAGCCGAGGCAATTAACTCCAAGGATGCTGTGAAGTGGCAAGAAACTATGAAAGCTAGTACAACTCACTTTTGACGAATCAGATTTGGACACTGGTCAACTTCCTCACTCACAAGAGAGTTATCGACAACAAGTGGATCTTTAAGGAGAATATCAACTCTGATGGTTCCATTGCTAAATGGAAAGCATGGCTGGTGGCTAAAGGATTCACTCAAGTCCTAGAGTGGATTATCAAAAAAATTTCAGTCCTGTCGTCAAGATTCAGTCAATCAGGACTCTGATTGCGTTAGTAGCTGCAGAAGACCTCGAAATGCATCAAATGGATGTCAAGACAACATTTCTCAATGACAATATTGAAGAGGAACTGTATTCCTTCCGACCGGAAGGATTCAAAGTCAAAGGCCAAGAGCACAAAGTGTGCAAGCTGCACAAACAAATCTATGGTCTGAAACAGGCCGCAAGAGCATGGTTCGATAGAACCAACTCTTATCTCATTCAATTGGGATTTGCAAACAATTCAACTGACTGTAATGTTTATTCGAAGCATATATGCACCAATTCAGTTCACATAGCTCTTTACGTAGATGATGCATTTATCTGGTCTAAAATGACACTTCTCTTCTGCACACTACTAAGAGTGATCTGTCAAAGGAATTTAACATGACTGATTTAGGAGCTGTCCATTCTTTGCTAGGAATTCACATTCTAGAAATAGACTTTAGAAGAAGATCTATCTCAGCCAACATGCATATCTATAAGGCATTTTAGAAAAATTTCATATATCTGATTGCAAACCAGTTGATACTCCAATGTATCCAAGTATAGTATTGACTAAACCTACTTGTGCTAATTGCTCTTTCAATCTATTTCAGAACCAAACTTCACATTGAATCCATTTTTTAGCAATATCACACACAAACCATTTCTAATCTCTTAGGTGGATTGTACTCTTGTTTTGAGAGTATAAATTAATTTTTAAGATCCTATTGGGCAATTAGAACACTTAAAGCTATGATTATATTTAGCATAAGCTTTCTATTAGATTGTTTTTGCATCTAGCAGCTGATTGTAACGGGCGAGCTGTTCATCTTCAATGTTTCGTACAGTTAGGTGTGTCTATCCTTCATGAAGGGCTGTGAATATGCTATATGAAGGCTTTTTTGGAAGAGTCAGGCTGAGGAGTTCGAGTCCTCTCAAGATTTTCAATATCGCAAATGAACATATTGCGCGCTGTAGCATAATTTTCGCCCTTGGTGGCATTGGAGATGGCAATATAGTATAAATTAACGTCTGAAACCACTGCCAACATATTCTTCCACCGCTACGAGACAATATGCCTCTCGAAAATAGACATCTCGAGGCCAGAAGTTACAACTATTCCTTCTATCTCCCTTGCCCCATCAAAATGGTCAAAAGAGTCCTAAGATATATCTCATCAACTAAGAATTTTGGCATACTCTACAAAGGGACTAATCTTGGCTTAAGAGCCTATAGTGACTCGGATTTTGCAGGTGACAAAGTGGATCGAAAGTCTACTAGTGCATTTGCTACATTCATATGTAATGGAGTGGTATCATGGCTTTCAAAGAAGCAAAATACTATTTCATTGTCTTCAACCAAATCAGAGTATAAGGCCTTGACATCAACATGCAAGGAGGTCTTATGGCTCAAGAGGCTATTGGTGGAAATTCATGTCAAGGAGGCTGAGGAGGTACCTACAATCTATTGTGATAGCCAATGAGCCCAATCACTTGCAACCAATCCTACATTCCATGCAAGGAGCACGGATATCGAAATTGCTCATCTTTTTGTGAGGGAGAAGGTGCAAGCCAAAGAGATCAAACTCCAACGTGTGTCTTCATCGAGTTGCTTGGCTTATTTGTTCACTAAATTCTTGCCTAAGGATTCATTTGTTAAGCTAAGATTTTTACTTGGAGTAATTGATAAATGTATCATAGTTTCCAAAGCTAGATTTGAGAAAGTGTGAGAAAATGCTTAAATTGGCAAATCTAACTACGTTAAACAATGTAAATATGTACATTAGTGGGTCCCACATGTGTGAGGCCAAAAGTGCCACGTGGGAATCTACTCTAGAGTAGGTTAGATCAAGTCTAAAAGGTTGGTCAAGTTTGTTTGGTAGTGGTTCCTACAATATAGGACCAAATTTCTAGATTTATGGAGTAGGTTGATCAATCTAGCCATCTACATGGCAAGAATCAAGGATGAGGCTAGAATGGAAAATTAGGGCAAGAAAACTCAATAAACTTCGTTATTACATGCTGGATTTTCACCTAAATCAAGGTGGGAAAGAGGCTTTTACAATTTCAAGAAGATCTTAGGGGATATTTTTAAGCTTCCTTTGCATATTTGGCCAAGCTAACATGGGAGAAGAGAGTTTTTTTTTAGATTCAAAACAACGGTGGCTAAAACCTTGTCATCCCTTTGTTTCCATTCTGCAATGGCTGCAGTATCAGCTATTGGTTTAAGGTCAATAGATTCAACCACTTCCCATAAACTTTTGGCCAAAAATGGTGACAAGAAAATAAGAGAAATGATGTGGAGACCTATTTTGTTTGATTGTTTTTAAATTGTCAATATTCAAAGTGTTTTACAAAAATATATTATAGTACTAAAAAAATATCTCATTTTGTCAACAATTGTAGTCATGCTTGCCAAATGAATTAATAAATGATTAGTAATATTTTCAAATTAGCACATATCTAAAATAAATCAATGCAAAACAAACCATTAAGCATAAAATCATAACTTTTATTCTACTTCTTTGAAACATTATTTTATTACACACATTTAACTTCTTAAAACGTTTTGAAATGAAAGTGTTTGTATTAAATTAAAAATCTTACAATTTTGATAAGAATTTAAATTGATATTTTTTAAAAGTTTTATTTTTAGAAAATAATAATTTACAAAGATTTATAGAGATATTTAGAGCATATGTTTTTTAAAACTAACATTTTAGATCTTATAAACAATCCACTATAAAAAAAATAAATCACTTAAAAACAAATAAGATTAAATGATTTCTAATTATTTTTTTGGACAGAATTAGTTGTTAGTAATGTCTCATGCTATTTTGTTAATATCTTTTTAGAAATGAAAATAATAAGAATATGATCAATTAATAGCATTCACCATTTTCCTGTAAAATATAAATTTAAAATTTTCATTACGTTTAGAAAAATGAAAACACCTTTTACTTTTAACATAATTATTTATAAAAAAATTAGAATTGAAATGAAAATTTTCAAGACATTTTTATTACAAATAATTCCAAAAAAATCAAATTAATTGTAAAAATTTCATGACTCAAATTTTTGATAAATATAAATGAAAAGATTACAACTTTTCTAATAATGAAATAGACTACATTAGTCGACACAAAAGTCATCAATATCATTAACGTATTTTTATTTCTCATAGATATAGTAGCAAAACTCTTCAACAATCAAAACATTATATCCTTGGACTAGGACATATGCAAAATCCCATGTGTTGCCAACTTTCTCACTAGCTAAAGGTTATCATCCAAGGGTTGGCTAATTGTTGGTTACCTTAGCATCCAAAGTTTCTTTGGTCCCAAGATCAAGGCCCCCTTGTAAACCAAGATGCACTAGCTAGAGGTTGTGGTTCATTCAATAGGGGAGTGATAGAGTCTTCATCATCTGTACACTTTTCCACCTATGTTAACTCATCTGGCAAAGCTCGGTCTATAAGTATATGGTGCATATAAATCCACACACGCATGCACATACACATACACATACATACACACACACACACACACACACACATTTCATATATATGTATGTATGTGTATGTGTGTGTATATATGTATATATATATATGTATGTATGTATGTATGCATTTGTTTATTTGTATGTATGCTTGTGCCATATACTTATAGACTTATTGTTACAACAACCTTTGGCACACTTTACAGTGCTAGAAAATCTTTTTTGATGATTATAATTAAAATCATGTGTTTTAGAGAGTTGTTTGCTTTTTTAAATTGTTGCCTTCAAGATCCTACAACTCAAGACTTTTGCTAGCAAAAATCTTCCAAATTAAACATTTTGATGATAAACATAGTAACCAAAAGGTTAATGGATGAAATCAAATTATATTGCCTGAAAGTGTGTCTTCATATAGTTCACTAAGACCCTTCAAACTTTATGGGAAACAATTACTATTTCATCATCCATCATATATTAGTATTGTCATTGTTTAGTGATATTCTTTAGATGAGATTTAAAAATGTGATGGTTTTGATTATTCAAAATTTTGAACTCCACATATGCATAATTCACATAATATCAAAACTTTTTGGAATTTCATAGATTATTTTACTAAGAACAATGGATTCTACATGTAAAACAAGGTGATCGATACATCAAGAGGAAACTTTGCCTTACGTGTTAGGAATAATAATGGTCATATTCGCACTAAGATTATTGGAAATAATGTAACCGTTAGTCACATTTATGACGTCTCAGAGAGGGATGCCATCCTCTTTGTCGTTGTGTATTGGCAATTGAACCTTCATCTAAATGATCAATGTATTTTGTTCCTAGTTAGAATAACGTCCTAATATGCTCCCTCGTGTTCTATGTCTATGTTCGAGTGTGATGGCATAGGAATAATGGGTGAATGGTAATTTCTCTTTCTATTTTGCTCTACTGAATGTGAGCTACTTCTAAAATAATTACCATACATTTGCACACACACACACACACACATAAAAGAAGAAATACGGAACGTATCTGTTCCGTACAAAAAAACGTTACAGAACGTGTAAATATTTTGTTTCAAAAATACAGAAAAATAGGAAAAAAAATAAGGTACTTGATATACTACTTGAAAATGATATTATGTACTATTTTCAAATTTGAGCCTTTTTTTTTTTTTGAGTATTCTAGCCTTTTTTTTGGGTTTTTAGACCATTTTAGTGTTTTTGGGGTTCCGTGGTATGGAATCGTTCCATACCATGGAACGGTTCCGTACCGTCCTCCCCCGGGAACAGTTATGTGGCTACTTATATATATATATCAAAAAATAAATAAATATTGCATTTCAACTTAAATAAACTCAAACAACTTTTTTATTTATTTTAAATTTATTTTAATGCTCAAACTCATATATGAATTATGCATTTGCTTTTAGCGAATTGTCACTATAGCTTACTCCTACCAGCTTAAGATTAGGTTTAAAGTACTCCAATTTTGTTGAACTTTGGAATTTTTTACATAACACTCTATATTTTGGGAAGTCACCATCCTTCACATTCTTTGAGAAACCGATATATAGAAAAAAGCAGGTTGCATTCTCAGAATGTGTAGAGCACTTGGCGATAACAAACGAAAGGTTTATATTAACTAGAAAATTAGTGTAGTGATGCATCATGGTGAAAATGTGTGACTCTTGATAGATGATCAGAGATTCCAAAAGCTTTTGTCATACCACTCAATATGTCCATATTCTTAGTTTCGAATTAGACCAGCTGTTTCTCTGGCTCGAGTGCTAATCTTCATACTAATCTTAAAAGCCGCAAAAGTTGAGTAGAGTAAAGGAAAATTTGATCTGCTAATATGTTTG
Organism: Diphasiastrum complanatum; assembly: GCA_029204225.1. Lineage (NCBI taxonomy): Eukaryota > Viridiplantae > Streptophyta > Lycopodiopsida > Lycopodiales > Lycopodiaceae > Diphasiastrum > Diphasiastrum complanatum. The sequence continues at coordinate 7,690 of MU835069.1, read as the reverse complement.
TCAAGGATCAATCAGAGATAACTTAAGGACAGCTGAATGATCGTTTATTTTGATTATCAAGTATTGCAGTCAACTAGCAACAAAATAGCAGCTGCATTCGTCTTTCCAATGTGTATGCAGAACTGACAGGAAGTTTCATTAATGTAGCTGAGCGTGATCTCCCTATATTTCATCTAGAATTGCTGACAGCTTTTGCAGTTCCTGGCTTGCACCTGCTTCCGTCAAATGGGAGTCTATCCAGGATACGAAAGCCTCTGGTTGCTGTTGCCATTCTTCAGCGTGGGTTGATGCCTCCGCTGTATCTTCAGGATGGTAATGTGGTAAGGGATGCGCTGTAGATTCTGCAGCTGCCTCCCACTGCCGCGCAGACACCTCCACTTCCCAGTGCAGACTGTAGCTGTTTGATCCGGAGGGACTGCAACTCACAGCCTCCAGCGGCATAATACCTTGATCCGTGCAGAAGTCCCAGAGGGCAGCTGCATCCGCTTCAGATTGAACATCTCCGCTCGGCCGTCCAAACATGCTACAAGTTTCGCTGGATTTGGGCATGCATGAGATACTGGGTAGAGTCATGAGATACGGAAGGCTCCAGTTCGGAGAATGCATCCCCAGCGAGCAATCGGACTTGTAGCATTCATCTACACCCTGTTTCGTGCATGTGCTTTTCTGATCCCTCCCGGTGGATGCCTGCATCTTTGTGAGTAGCGAGTCTTCTGATTCATCGTCTAATTGGGCATGGCGACGAATGACGCTGGTGGGCGATGGCGGTTCGGATACTGAACTTCTGCTTTCAATCTGCAAACAATTTTGTCGTCCAACTGGAGCTGATTGGTGGATGATAGAAAATTGTTCCAGAGAAGGCAACTTGGAAGGAATTGGCCCATTGAACTTTGTCTTCTCCTCGTCTCTTGCACTTTTCTGAATTAGATCAGAGAACTCACTGGTGCTGCCATTTAGGCTGCACTCATCGGTTAGTTCAGAATGAATGCTGTTGCACAGATCCTCATTCAAATTTTTTTCATGATTGGATGAAGCCAGTGGACTGTGGGTATTGGGATCAATCCCCGTCTGTCTGAGCTTCTTCTTTATTCTCGTGTTCCAATAGTTCTTAATCTCGTTGTCCGTTCGCCCAGGCAATTGAGCAGCAATGCGCGACCACCTGACAAAGACAGCTCAAGAAAATTGGCCAACAAAATGCAAGTTTCTTTCTTCAGCATTGTAGAAGTGCTTTGCATTAGATATTTAAAGTACTGGCATAGAACGACATAAAGCATTTGTAAGGTTTTTGCTGATAAGAAAAAATGATGACCTATTTCCAATGGCTGCGTGAAGGTCTACGATCAGCTTCTCTTCTGCATCTGTAAGAAATCCTCGCTTCAGATCAGGTCGCAGATAGTTTGTCCATCGTAGTCTGCAGCTCTTTCCGCAGCGTAGCAAACCTAGAATTCACCAACAGACATGGAGAATCGTAGTCGGACTAAACTCTAGAGTATGTCTAGTACTTTATACTTCTTCCAGATAGGAATAATAAGGGAATTTTATGAAAGAGAGGAAGAATGAAAATTTAAATTTCATTAACCTGCAAGTTTTGGAAGAATACGCCAGCAGCTATGACCATTCCTGCTGATGAAATTAATGAGCTTGCGATCTTCGTCTGCAGTCCAAGGACCTTTCTTCAATCCCACCTTATCACAGCAAGGCTGTCTCCCCATCTCTCACAGCTAATTAAGGCACGTAAAAAAGTGTGGATCAGACCTGCTCGTAGCTTATCCTCTCACATAGATCCAACAACTTGCTAACCGAATACTGCAGCTCTTCCGAGAGAGCTTGATCCATTAAAAAAAACTTATGAATTTTTATCTTGAGTAAACGATATGTAGTAAAATTACATTGAGTTTTATCAGATCGTGCAGGAAATGAAGCTTCTGGCAAGATATGTTCATCACAGTACATAATGATCGATTGAGAGACAATGATGTAGACAAACAAGAGCTACGCTCCAGCGATACGCTGTCAATAGATGTTTTGGTTTACCGATCATCCGAGTGCTCCGTCGCCTTTCATCTTTCTTCCGTCGTTGTACCATACATGTCACATACTTTTTGTTTCTTTTCCTGGCTTCTATCTTACTTTAGTTATTCCACTTAAACCATACAGTCGTTAAACGATTCCAAGAATACTGCTATCTTTCATGATTGCATCATAACCCAAAACACTCTCTCTCCAACTATAAACAATTCATAATCTTTCGGCACAACATCAGCTCGCAATTACCATCACCAGCTTAACCATGCAACAAACAGGCAGAAACCTCACCTCTAGATATCTCCACAGACTGAACCCACTAATTCTGACCCCACCATAGCTTCCTAAGCATCACTCCATCTCTCGCTACCATCAATCAGCGTCCTAGCTAAACCTTCCAGCTCAGGTATAACACAACATTCAGAGGCATTTACGCTGATGATTTACACCCTTGACCATCATGTGTGTGTCGCACATCAGTTTGAGAGATTTTTCACAGCTTCTGTGTGGCCTATTCCCAAGAGAATGAGAATGACTGAAACACGCTAAACCCACATCCCATCTCCTCTCCCTCTCTCCTACTCTCGCTCTCCTTTCTTTTGTGTGTGTGTGTGTGTGTGTGTGTGTGTCTCTCTCTCTCGCCCTTGGCTCGCTCGCTCGCTATTCCAGACATATAAGCCACCGGCAGATCCGGTTGCCGTGGGGGGGGGGCACGTTCCAGAAACCACCGCCACGTGCCAGCTTCGTTGCGACGAGAGTGGGAAACGTTGCCCCTGCCCAGACCACGCGTGGCTGGAGCGGGCATGGGACCCGCCCTGGTGGAGAAACCCCCTCTTTTAAAGGAGTTATGGGCATCATTGATTGGCCTGGAATGATTGCCACTTTTGCCTTTTCCTAGGTCCCAACCAATGCTCTTACATCTTTTTTAGGTTATCTTCATAAAACCTGCATTTTTTAAAGCTTCTCGATTTTTTGAGCACAATTACTCTTAAAAGGGTTTAAATGCTTATATAAAAAACTGTCCCAACTTTCATGGTATAGGTCTTAAAAAGTAATGCTGATTATATTACCATGCTTTGTTGGTTTTCCGAGCACTTGTCCCAAGGCTTAGAATCTGCAACTCCAAAGGCAATGCCCCTCATCTGCCACTTCCCCTTTAAAAAAATGCAAAATAATGTATTAAATGTCACTTGAAGGACAATCCTTCCAAATTTAACAGAGTCATCCTAAACTATCTATGCCACTTCGTTGTGAACACATAGGTATCAAGAAGGTGACAACGAAAAGGCTCTTAGAAGCTAGAATCTCACAATTCAAAGGTACTGAATTTTGTTTATTTTTCAACTCATCTCACCTAGAATCGACACAACACTGCCTTTGAGAGAGACACCATGGATCATGATAACTTATGCTAGGGTGACATACCTAAAAATCACCATTTGTGTGAAAGCCAAAGTTCGTTGGCGTTAAAAAAATTGCTAAAACTTCGTAGAAAGCCAAAGTTTTCAAAAGCCCTCAAGACAAATTTGCAATAAAAGAGCTTTGAAAAAGGTCTAAAACTTTTAGTGTAGTTACTTTCATTCACAATAACGAAGGAAGTGATGATTTAACCAACAAGGTTGATGCTAGGTTGACCTTACTAGTAGAATTTTTTCAAACCTCAAACTCATTGTTAATACATTGCAAGCACACTCATGCTCACACTTTAAAAAGGGGGTGAATCATTGGAAGTTGAGGCATACATTCTCCTGGAATAAAGGGTTTCGACATTCTGCAAGTAAATTTTATACGACCTTTGAGAGTTTCTTCTAGCCACGTTCCAACAAAAAGGTAGCACACCACGGTTTTTTATGAACGAGAATTGCACTATGACACACAGTCAACAATTTTGACTATCCATGAAATAGGTCCATCACAAAATACTTCATTACTCTTTACGTATAGGTTTAATTTGATCATGGAAAAAGTGTCCATGAAGTTATAAAAGTTAGCACACAGGTGTGTTAACCTAACAAAAAGTTAGCACACAGATGTGCTAACCTAAAAAAAAGTTAGCACAAGTTAGCACACAGGTGTGCAGGTGTGCTAGCCTAAAACAAATTCAAAAAAATGTTATTTTCTAAAAAACTATTTTAAAAATTGAATTGTTTTTTTTGGAGTCAAGTCGTCTAGCATGTTAGTGTGGTAGTCTCATTGGCTCCCAAAAAAAAAGATTTGTTTATTTTCTGTTGAAGTTAATTTTTTTAAAAATTTCTTTTGTAAGCAGGTACACCGACACCATAAACATTTTTTATAATATAGGTTTATTTTTATCATAGAAATATAGTTCATGAAGCTTCAAAAACTGGGTGCTAGTTTACAAAAGAAATCTAAAAGAAATTATTTTATAAAACTAAATAGAAATGTTGATTTTTTTTTAAAAAAATTGACTTTTTTTTTTTGAGCCGAATCAGTTAGCACCCCAAACTGGCTCCAAAAAGAATTTGAATTCTTGTTTTATAAGAAATTGAAATTTTGGTAGGCTAGCACGCAAGTGTGCAAGCTTTAGAACTTCATGAACATATTTCCATAGTACAAATAAGCCTATATTTAAAGGATACCACCCTGTACTTTGATAGACTTATTTAAAATTCGATGGCTAATAAGATTTTTAACTATGTGCCAAATGACCATTCTTATTTATAAAAAATCATGTAATGACATGAAATTGGACACCAATCTGCTACCTTTTTGTTGGATCATGGGTAGAGAAAAATTGTAAAAAAATCATTTGCAAAATGCAAGTCCCTCAAATAAATAGCTCAAAATGGCATTTCGCTCCGCACAAATCAAAATACTAGGTTAAATGTTCTTGAAACAATGGCAATGTAGTAGGGCTTGAGAATTTGTACTATCTACTATCTATGCATTAACGACCTGCATATGATAGTGCTCTTTGCATTGCAGATTAAAAGCCTTGAGATGCTAGGAAAGAGTGTCATAGATTACCACATTGTGCGCATCTATCTATCTTTAGCTCGATACGGTGAACAATGTTTGTATGTGATTGACTATTAGAGATATCACGAGTGTTTATGATGCCTCAATCATCTCTGACTATTAGTTATAAATTCTAACAGTTTGTTGTTCTTATAATTATTGACTTCAATTTTCCGAAATTAATTTTCAACAATTGGTATCAAAGCTTATTTCGCTTTTTCTAACACTTGTTATCGGGTCTTATGTGATTTTGAAATAACATATTTGAAGTTGTTGATTTCTGACAAGTTTCATAGCAATGGAACCTAGTCAAGAAATTTCTTTGATTGAGAAATTCGATGGATCGAACTTCAGTATGAAACTTCAATATGTCAAGGTTCAAAATGAGGATGATCCTCTTGGAACACAATGACATTTGTTTTTGGACTTTGACCTAAGAAAAATAACTAATTTTTTGGTAATTTTTAGATTAGGCCAAAATCATGGCTTTTCTAGTTAATTTCTAAATTATATCCAAAATAGTGCCAAAAGATGCATATTTTTAATAGACCATTAAAAGTTTTTTCTTTACAAACTTCATAAAGCCATCGTCATAAAAGTTGAAACAACATGAGAATTCAAATCTCATAAAAATATGAAAGGGCTCAAATTATGTTTACATATCAATTTTTCAAAGTACATTTTCTAAGGAATTTTCACTAATGTCTCTCAATTCAGAACTTGACATGTTCTGGACATTCTTGTTTTTAGTTGATGAAGTGCATGACCCATCTTTCTTCATTAGAGTTGACTCACATATAATCTTGTAAGTCAACTTTTCTCAGTAGTTGACGAGTTGATAATGGTGGTTGTTCTATTAGTCCAAGTTATTTTTTCAATATGGCTATAGTTGAGTTTCATAAATGATTGATCGGTGTAAAAAATCTAAATCTTCTAAATTCAAATCATCAAAACTTGTTTGATTTTTTGTCAATCACTTTCTCTTGTCCTTTGTGTTACGTCCATGTCCAGTATGTGGGATTTGGAATAATTCCTGACATGGATAGTTGGTTACTCCAATGTATAAGGTTATTAGTTATGCCTTGTCATTCCGGGCTTGTCCAATAATGTAATTAATAATCTTATGAGGCCCTAGACATAGTATAATTAGACATAGGAGCACTTGCATGGTGTTTGACTACCTTAGCAAACAGTCATATTCATGACTTGTGAGAAAAACACACAATTTGGATGTCATTTGAGGCTTCAAACCATCGTTGTAATCATACACATTATGTAAGACATTGTTTGTGAAAACATAAGGGCCGAATGTCATTTGATACTTCAAACCATCGTTTCCAACATTGACCATACATGCTACATTATGAAAATTGTAACATCAAAAGGAATGTCCAAAATTGTTGTGAAAATAGTGTTCAAATCATGTGTTAACATGATGACCAAAAAAAAAATGACATGGAGAGCCTTTTTTTAAATGTTTTTAAAAAAATATCCATATTCAAAATGCTTCAAAAAACAATATGGTAATACTAAAAACGTGTCGTATATTGCAAGAAAATTAATCATGCTACTAAAATTTTGTTAACTGCAAATTAGCTTATATGAAATAATAATACTATTTAAAACACACAACCACTAGAATAACAAAAATATTTATTTTTGCTTATTTAAAACAAAAGTTCTAATTTTTTTTTTTGGATTTTGAAAGTTTTTTAAATGACAATTCTTGTATTAAGAATATTTCTAAAATTATTGTAGAAATTTTAATCAATATTTTTTAGATTTTAATATTTTTTCAAATCTTAACTTATATTTCAAATATCTCTATAAGGTCATTGAATATTTTAATATCAGATGATTGCAAAATGAAATTGTTTTACAGTAACTGAGATTACATGACTTGTAAAAAAATCTAAATCACTCTAAAAAGAATCTTTCCCTCTTTCTTAATCTCTAACAATATTGTCTCCAAAAAAATATCATAGAAACACATCAAAAATTTAGAATATTAAAAATGTAATTAGATCAAATCAAATAATATTTAGCAATTTTTTAATGATATAGATTTAACAATTTTAAATATTCTAAAAAATTAAAATATAATCATTAAAATTTATGATCAAAACTAAAATTGCAACGAACTATTAGGATTTCTATATTACAAACACATTTAAGAATATTAAAGTAATCAAAAAGATTTCAAGACACAATGTTTCAAGAAATATAAACACAAACTTTTTTTAGAATAAAAGATAATTCATTACATCCAAAAATCATCAATGTCATTTACTTCCTCCTCTTTTTCTGGAAGAGCCACTGTAGAGTCAAGTGACACATCTTCCAAAACTTCATCGACAATTATTACATTATTGTAGTCTTGAACTAGAACATCAGCAAACTCCCTTGTATTACCCACTTTCCCGCTAGCAGGAGGCTGTGGTTCCTTGGACAAGGGAACTTGAGTCTTCATTACCTAAACTCTTTCCTACTTGTACTTGACATGGAATATTCAAATTAAAATAAATAAATAAATTTAAATTTTCTAAGTTAAAATGATTACTTATACTAAATTCAAAATAATAAAAATTCACGAAGTTAAAAACTTGTCACATAGCATTCTCTATTTCTGCATGACATAAAGTCAGTAAAGCTTTATTGACTGAGGCCGATTGCAGAGAAGAATGAA
>MU835068.1:0-42071 GCA_029204225.1 Diphasiastrum complanatum | reverse complement strand
GAGAGAGAGAGAGAGAGAGAGAGAGAGAGAGAGAGAGAGAGAGAGAGAGAGAGACCCTCCCTGTGGGTATGCCGAATGTTTGAGGTAATTGATCAGTTGAATGTCTGAGATAAGTGATCAACCGAATATTTGTGGTAAGTGATCAGCCGAATGTTTGAGGTAAGCGATCAGCTGAATGTTTGAGATAAGCAATCAGTCGAATATTTGTGGTAAGGGATCAGTCGAATGTTTGAGGTAAGTGATTAGCCGAATGTTTGAGGTAAGCGATCAACCGAATGTTTGAGATAAGGGATCAGTTGAATGTTTGAGGTAAGTGATCAGCCGAATATTTGTGGTAAGTGATCAGCTGAATGTTCGAGGTAAGTGATCAGCCGAATGCTTGAGGTAAGTGATCAACCGAATGTTTGAATCTGCATGAACAGTAGCAATATCGGATCTATACGAGATGTCGGATGTAACTCGTCGGATGGATGCAATTTGTCAGTTCTAGATGTCTGATGCAACTCGTCGATTCTAGATGTCAGATGCGAACTCGTCGGTTCTAGACATTGGATGTAACTCGTCGGTTCTAGACGTCGGATCTATATGTCGGATGTAACTCGTCGGATGGAACTCGTCGGTTCTAGACATCGGATGCAACTCGATGGAGATAAAATAAGCCTTGCGGATTTGTGGTAGCACTGATAAGCTAAGATAGAAGATATAGAATCCAATCTGAGCAAGCTATCACATGAATTCACAAAAGCTGGCTCAGTCACCCTAGCAGAAAAGATTGTGGATGAGCAGAAGCCAGAGGATGAATATCCGGTTGGTTTGAATGTTTCACATCCACAGATTGCCTGTGATCTTATAGATAAAAGCAAAATTGCTGAATTCCAAGATGAAAGCGGTGGGACACTCGGTCCCATTCGGTTGAACACTCAGTCCGGTTGAAAGGTGGTTCGGTTGACAGGTGAGTCAGGTGAAAGGTGAGTCGGTTGACAGGTGAGTCGGGTGATAGGTGAGTCGGTTGATAGGGAGTCGGGTGAAAGGTGAGTCGGTTGATGAACTGATTTGGTTGAAAGGTGAGTCGGGTTATAGGTGAGTCAGTTGACAGGTGAGTCGGGTGATATGTGAGCCCTTGATCCTTAACCCTTGGCCCTTCGTCTTGGCCCTTGGCCCTTGGCTCTTAATCCTTGGTCCTTATCTCCTCTCTTAACTCTTAGCCCTTTGTTCTTAGCCCTTACACCTTGGCCCTTCATCTTGGCCCTTGGTTCTTCTCCATTAGCCCTTAACCCTCGGTCCTTAATCATTGTCCTTTAATCCTTGGACCTTAGCCCTTGACCTTGACCCTGACCCTTGATCCTTCGCTCTTATCCCTTAGCCCTCGGTCCCTAACCCTTGGCCCTTAACTCTTAGCGCTTCGCTCTTAGCCCTTGGTGCTTGTCCATTAGCCCTTAGCTCTTGTTCCTTAGCGCCCTTGGCCACTAAAACTTAACTTGAGGCCCTTAACCCTTGGTCCTTATCTTGTCTCTCTCTCTTGGCCCTTGGCCCTTAACCCTTGCCCCTTAAACTTTGGCCCTTAACCCTTATACTCCATTAACCCTTGGTCCTTAATCCTTGTCCTTTAATCCATGGCCCTTAGCCCTTTATCCTTGACCCTTGGCCCTTGGAGCTTAACTCTTAGCCCTTCGCTCTTAACCCTTGGTCCTTAACACTTGGCCCTTAGCCCTTGGTCCTTCGTCCTTAGCCCTTAGCTCTTGTCCCTTAGTTGTTCTCCTTTGGTCCTTGGCCACTGAAACTTGTGGCCCTGTAGTGGGTTTCTTTCCTTGCCTATCCTCAACCCAAGATCTAATCAATCTAGCATCAAGGAGATGAAGTTAGTTGTCACGCGTAGGTTCGTTCCCATGAGAGCGATAGTATAGTTCAAATTTCAACATGAATGGAGGATCTAACACTAACATCCATTAACACTAAGCATTAACATTACATCCATTAACCCTAAATCCACAACAATGATAGGAACTTACTCTTTCTTTCTCTCCCTCTCTCTCTCTCACAATAAGCATAAAAAGTAGCAATCCCAATAATGATCAAATCCAACAATTAGCAAAATCCAAAGAAAGCATGGAAAAAGAGAGAATGAGCAAGGACATTCATCAATCCATTTCTAAAGAGAACCAATCTGCTTTATTGAAATGAGAAAATGAACATCAGGAGCAACTCGAGTTGGTCCTTTTTTATAGTAGAGAGGAGGACCCTGGCCTCTGAATCCTATTGGTCCAGTATTGCCTCTCTTTTTATTCAAATTTAAAAAAGTGTGAGAACCATCAAAATTGGAGGGAAACCCAACTTTATTCACTAACTTGACAGTTAGGCCCTGCGACATTAAAAGTCCTACAAAAAGGCCTAAAGTCCTTTTATTAACTTTTAACTGATCAATCAAATAACTATGTGATCATTGGGTTGGACTTACACACGCAAGGTGCCAAATCCCTCTCACTTATTGACTAGGGTTAGGGTTGCCTTGGGATCCGCAAACCCTCCAACAATATCCCCCACCAAAACTGGTGGCTGAAGATCAAGTGGCAGACATATTTACAAAATCATTAGGTAGGATTAAATTTGAAAAGTTTCACACTCAACTAGGAATAGATGAGTGAAACTTTATTATTGAGGGAGAGTGTTAGAAGTTCGATACTAAACTTCACTTTTCATTAACTAGCCGTAATGTAAGGGATGCCTCCTCAAGATCCTGCTTACAAGACAAAACAATAGAGAACACATTGTTGGAGAAACCACCCAAACAAGTAGAAGCAACCAATCAATCTCTAGAAGCTTCACCCCGAAGCCAAGGAATAGGAAGCATGAGAGTAGAGATAGATCTTGGCAATGAATCAACCAAAAGAGGATGTAGTAGGGCGAGTTTGGCCTCCTTATATAGGAACCCCTATGCATATAGTAATGCAAGGTCCTAACTCTCCTATACATAGATTCCACTAGAATAGAGTCTCTATGCATGGATCCTCTATTCATAAATTTGTATTGATACTCTACACATGCATATACGGTCCCAAGCCTTGTACTAACTCCAATTAGTGTGTCTGGGCCTCACAGAGTTATTAATTACTTGCGGGTCACGTCCAGTATGACGTGTCATAACTAATAAGCCTTGATTCACTGGAGTACCATGTATCCAAGTCTAGGACTATACTAGGACATGGACATGACATTCTTCCCTCCTTAATCTGGTTTTGTCCTCAAAACAAAAAAGAATTACAAGAACCATTTCTTTAACTTTCAATATTAACCTAGAAAATCATTATCCTTAGTTGGACTTACATATCAAACAAGTACCCAGAGATAAACCTATTTTTCAATCGTTAATCTCTATTCTAGAATAAAAAATCAGGTTTGGAAAGTACACTAGTCGATAAATTTTCTCATATGGGTTTCACTCTCTATAAGCTAGTAATATTACCTTCACGTAAAACACTTACATGAAACAGTGAGTGAAATATTACCCAAATTAGCAGATTAAAGTTAAAACAATAACAATAATTACAGTCTGAAATTAACCACAAACTCTGGTAGACAATTCAAAAAACTTCCAAGTACATATATTCTTAGAATCCACAATTCTAAAATATAATAATTCATTTAACTAGAATCTCTAGGAAAATCATTGAGATATAAAATGATTAAAACTCAAATCTGAGTATCCTAGATACTCTCGTGAGTTAAATGTCTCTGTTTCTAGCATCAAATGCAAAAAAATAACAATAATTCATGTTAATAGATTTGTCTATCCCCTATGATAACTAGAGATCTAATCAAAAGAACTGTACTCAAGCATCTACAAACCATAACCTATAGTAGAATAGTATCCACTAGATTAATTAAATTCTCCACAAGTAAAATAACTTATCTTATGAGACTGTCTGTGAGATCCATAGGTTCTCAAATAACACACTGGAGTAAAGAGATTCAGACTTTCAGAACACTAATATGAATTTCTAACTCAAATACTTAAAAATCATCACAATTTCTTATAATCCTTTGACCACAATTAAGTATCTATTCATGATTCATCAATCACAAATATTTAGATTTTATGATTCGTTAATCATAATTCACTAGAATCCAAAATCTTACTTAACCACTCAAGGATACTAAGTATATGCTTAACATAACTCAGGAAAGTAAAAATCATTCCGAAATCTTTCCCAACAGGAAAATACTGGATTTTAGGAACATTCTCCAAACCGGATTCTCTGACAAAAGTGCTAGATATTCAAGTTCTATATGCCACTAGTAATTAAAGATAGAAATCATACCAAAATGATAATGAAAATCATTTTCAATCACAAAAACTTTAAATTACCATCTAGAATCAAATCTAGAAACCCGAAGTCCTGTTGAATACAAATTTAGTTGTTGTTCTCATAATCATTATGATTTGCTATCCAATTGAGCTCACTGGGATACAATCACTAATGAACTGAGTCTATTCCGTAACTAAGGAATATTCTATACCAAGAATACGGTATATCCAATGCACATAATTTTAACTGATGAATTCTGACGATTCACTAATCATGCAACTTGCAAGCAATATAACTTAAAACTATCAGTCTCTAGTGAATCCTTGTCACACTGATTGTTTTACCAATTACCCTCATCCAGGAGTAATCAACTACTCAAGTTAATTGCCAATGATTCAGAAATCTCAAATGTATAGGTGCAAAATTCAATTATACTAGTATAATACCACATTTAGATCCTTATCCAAATCAATTATAAGTTAATCTTTAAATCCTCCACAAAAGATCCGTTAACTTTGCAAGAATCTGTCTCAACAATACTTGATCATATGTTTATGTTCACCGACTAGGTTAAGTTCACCAAATAACCCTAGTAATCAGGAATGCATAGTAGATTTATACAAGATTAATCATGCACATATGTGAATAATATCACTATGATCCAATACATAAACACATTCTTATTTAGCAGATTCCTCCAAAATCCACATGTATATGTTACTCACATATCTCATTAAGAATCTTGTAACTCGACTACTAAAGAATTTCTATATATCATGAGTAAATAACATATCTGAAAAATCTCTGAGACGAATAACATTCACTCTCAGTAGTTTTCCAATCCAATTTACCACTAAAAACATAATTTCTTCCACTCAATCAACCCCTCCATAATCCAAGTACTTAAAGTAAGATTAGGTTGATCTAATACAGACTATCCAGACTTAAATTTTAATCAAAGTTACTCATATTCCAATCAAAATGGAATTAGTAAATTTTGACCTTTCATTGTGCTACTTATAGATAATGATTCAAATTTCAAACCACTTCTAGTCCCAGATTGTTCCACACACTCTCTAGAGAATTTTTGCTATTCAAAAAATTCCAATTTGGTATCTTACTTTGAATCTATCCGAAATTAGTTTCAAAACAATCTCATTTATATACCACAGTTGGTTCTTTTCTGAAAACTATGCAACCAACAGATTCTCAAATAGAATTTTATCCCATCACTTCACCTCTATTACCAATTTCTATAAAAGTTAACTGGAAAGATGATATATGAAAATATCTAAATCCATGAAAAGTCAGTAATAAGTGCATTCCACAACAGGATTCACTCTATTACAAACAGGACATTTCCTTCAAATATTTTCATCCCAAGTGACAGTACTATCATTTCTCTGAAATCTATTGATGTCCAGAGATATTCTAGATTTAAGAAATTGAGACACTTTCACCTTAGAATTCCAAGTCTAATCACCAAAGTAGTAATTCATATGATATAACAGTCTTTCAGAAGGATAACACCATGTTGGAAAGAATCATATAAACCAGTCCGATGTCTTATATTTGAGAAATTACTAAGATGTAAAGGATTATTTAAGAAAACGAGAAATGGATTTGAGGCCTTCTGATATTGTAAATAGTGAGATACACATTGAAATCCATATTGAACCTCAAAATTTTTCAAAATACCTCAGATTTAATCAATGGTTTATTTTTTTCATATCATAACTAGGTACTAAAATACTCCATTGATAATTAGATCTTTACAGTCCTAGAATTTTCTTTCCAAAATTACTGACGTCCTATACCACCAACTCTTCCTTCTAGAAAACCCTGAACCGCCTTATCTGATATTCTAGAGATCCATAGATCATCTAGTTGTCCTATAGTCCATATAGGATATTATCTCTTGTTTTCAAAAACTGGAGAATCCATTTATTTAGATGACTGGCATGTCTATCAGATGGATATCACAGATCCATTCCTAATCCTGTGATTTAACCAAAAAAATTAACATGTTTCAATAATACATTCCAATCCTTCGAAGTTAGTGGTAAGCTTCGAAACTCTATTGATGCATCAACTCTAGGGACAAACTTCTGTCAACTAACAGAACCAATGTAATCCATGTATCAAATTCTTCTAACATCCAAAACTATGGATAACTTAATGGTTACAAAGATATCAGTTATGAACTCAACTAAATGAATTCAATCCAAGAAATTAATATCCGGTATTAAGCAGATATTTTCAAGGATTACCAAAATCCTAACTGTGAAATACATTTTTCAAGTACAATTACTACCTCTGCTATCTACTCTTCTTCCTCCCTTAGGATTTTTAGTCCCTTGAAAATCTGTTTCAGCTAAGGTACTAAGAAGATATACAGACACTAGTAAATGTAAAAAGTGAATAATTGTAGGAAAAATTCTGAAACAATTTCATCTCTATCCTATACTTGGGTTGAATTGCCGATATACAAAAATCATCCATGTAATACCCTATTACATGCACTTTTTTCGTTAATTATTATAATGTGATGCAAAAGCCAAATCAACCCATACAAATGATGAAGATAAGGCCCAAATATGAAGAAATATCTAATGGATGCAACAATGATAAACTTATTCAATGATATATCAAAGGAAAAGATATCCAAAAAAATGAATCTAAAGGAAGGATTACTATCCGAAGGGCAGTTATGAAACGACACATTTCTTAAGAAGAAGGTTGGCCCTAAGAGATAAATATTCCTGATTATTCAGACTGTTCACACCCCATGCAAGGCTCTGGCCGATAAGTCGAATGCACTAATCAATAATGAAATATGTTCGATATGAAAATTGTTAGGATCAAATATTTTTTTGTTATTGCATGATTGAAACCACATCTTAACCGGTGATACTGGTCATCGATTCATTGAATGTATATTGACAACTAGTTTATATACCAAAAATGATAAATGAGTCAAAATCATCTATAATCACAACAATAAGCAGTTTCTTTGGGGAATGCTAATCTTTTATGCTACATATCCATACTTTTAAGATAAGTATATCACAACATATGCTTATTTTTGGCACCATTGTCAGGGATTGCTAATCTATTGGATTTAGATGATTGTCAGTTGAAGGTGAATGCCAACTGTAGGAAGCAATTCAAGAGTTGAGCGTTTGGAAAGATATTGGAAGTTCCGTGAGGACTACTTAAAAAATCTTTAGCAATCTTTTTAGAGCAGGTCATCACCTTTTGCCACCTATTGAGAAGATGAAACTTGTTTCGATAACCTGCTCGATAGACTTGAAAATGTATTAAAGATAGTTTTCCCTAATACTACTGGCAATCCTGATACAGAGGTTCCGGAACCTGAACCTAAACCTGAACTGACCCAAAAACTGAGCCAGAATCCGAGCCAGAATCAGAACCAGAAATGGGACGTCCTTTAATGCGATATAACGCTAGTTCAAAAATTAAGTACGACTACTTCAAGGGTACTTATTTAGACGATGCAGACAGCTACGTCTCCCAATTTGAGTGTTGCTGTTTCCAACAATGAGGGAATGAATGCAGACAAGCTACGTATATTTCCTGGTCTACTACGAAAACAAGCCCACATATGGTACAATCAATTGGACCATGCTGTTGACAGATTCTTCTACTTAGGATCTATCAACGAGTTTACTTCTTTATTTCTCTAGTTACGGCTCTGTTCTGCCTGTTACCAGGTTTCTTTGGGCATTTCTTGGTTTGTATCTATCTGATTTCAATGCCCAAATCAGGCAAAATGTCTGAAATCATTATAGTATTGTCCTACCTGTTAGAGGACACTCGGATGGGTCTCTCTTAAACTGTACTCACATGCATTCAATACCAAACATGCAAGCCAATATGTTCAATCAAGAAATCAGCGTGCTGCTCAGTTGAACATCAATGGATTTCCACAATGTAGATTGCTACAAAAGAAAGTAGCAGATCCTTACAAACTGAAACTAATATAACACACATCAAACTACAAGTATTCAAGAAACAAGAACAGATAGCATTTTGAAAGTCCAAGAATCAAGAAACACACATTTCTTAATTCTTGGACATCCCAAGAACATCAAAAACTAGAATGTATACGGATTTGCAAGATCTAAACCACATTTATAGCCTATAATTTGAATGTAGATTCCTACTTTAATTTACAAAAACAAGAAATCTAATCCACGGTACTCTATTTCACAACTAATTCACAACTACACTAAATCCACAACCACACATAAAGAATGAAAGGGCAAGATCATAAATGCATCGCTCAAGAAAACAAGAATGATCAAGGAACTTCAAGGATGCACCAAAATTGTGGAGGCTATTCTCATTAGGACATGGAGTAGTTGCATTACACAAAAAAGCTCCCTTCTACAAAGGAGGAGCCTCTTAAATAAGCAAGAGAGCTACTTAGGTGGCATCTTAGTGGCAATTTCACAATAGAACAAATTACAAGTGGAATTATCTACTCCACTAGAGGTCACCATCAAAAGATGGCTCACTCTACTTTTTTAAGAGGGGTCTACTTACATTTATTACAAATGCTTAGAAATACTAACTCCTACATGGTCATTCCATTTCTTTTGGGATTCACCATGAGGCTCACATAATATCTTCCTATCATTCTTAGCTAGAATTTCTCGGCTCTCATTATTCATTCATCCCTCCTTCTTC
The DNA here is from genome assembly GCA_029204225.1 of Diphasiastrum complanatum. Classification (NCBI taxonomy): domain Eukaryota; kingdom Viridiplantae; phylum Streptophyta; class Lycopodiopsida; order Lycopodiales; family Lycopodiaceae; genus Diphasiastrum; species Diphasiastrum complanatum. The sequence goes on along the minus strand of MU835068.1, from coordinate 33,054 downwards.
AGAGACCTCTTCGGTCTAAGGTGAGATGTGCTCTTGAATTGCTCTAGCCTAGTATCTTGGTGATTTATTAGAATCAGCCAACATCATTCCACCCCTAATGTGTTGTAGAGGATCCATTGCAACCCATGTTGAATGATATTGTTTTGCTTCCAAATTGGCATCTTCGAATGTCATTCGGAAAAGCATAGATGCTCGTTTGCTTGCGCAAAACCAAGAGCTTATTGTCGCCGATCTTCACCATAAAAATTGTTTCCGCAAATTGTTGCAATCTAACCAAAATGTCCTATTGCCACAAATGGTTGATATCCTCAAAATTGGAGAGCTCCCAGCAGCTGACACGGGCAGTGGATTTGGTCCTGGCCATCATTCTCAGAAGAAGAAAACTAACAAAAAAAAAACAAAAGCAAAGTAGATGAAAACAAAAAAATTTGCGATAAAAGGGCGCTTGAGATCAATACCAGAACTGAATATCGGTTTCGAACGCAAGATATACACAGAATATTTTAAAAAATGAGATGCACGTTCGAAAGCGATATTGGACTACCAGCGGTATCGGTCTCGAGTGCACTGTAAGAGGGCGGACGGTGAGAGAGCACGCTTGAGAGCAAAAATCGAAAATTCTGCGAAAAAAAATGAAAATTCCGACTTATATATACGAAATTTTTGCACGTGTGAAAAGACGGCCGAGACATGTGTCGTCAGCTAGTTGGTCCACGTGGAATGTCCGTATTAACAATGATGACTCAATTATGAGGCCACGTGGACTGGGACACGTGCACCAATCCGTTTTTGATGTGTGTCATTCTCGCACGTGATAGATGTCAGATCAATCATTCTAGGTACAGCGCATTGATTTTGACTAATTACAAATCGACACATGTTCCTTCGCTACTCCTCCACACTTGCAATTTTTTTTTATAAACAGGTTTTTTTCGGCTCGTATTTTCACGTAAATTTACGATTTCTTGACCAGATATCGATTTCAAGCACGTCGTTTGCACTGATTACTTTCCGTTGACTAATTTGCACCTAGAACTGATACTGCCTTGTCTTGTATCACATTCAAGCGCGCATTGCATCTCCTTTCTTTTGTGCTTTGTGTTCTTGCGTTCGGATCCGATACTCCAATTTGTAATATCTCTCTCGAGCGCACATTGCCTTGACGTGCTTGCTTGAGCTGCAGTTTGTTCCTGAGAGCGATATTTGGAATTTTACGTCTGTTGTTTTTGTTTAAATGTCTAATTTTGATTCTAGTTTGTTTTCTTTTTTTAATGAATTTGGTATTACTGATAGTTTGGAGTATTTCAAATATCTTTTTTTTTCCTTTTCTTTTATTTTTCCTTCTATAACTGAGGGCCCTAGTGTGGAGGCATTTTCTGAAATATATCTCAAATTAAAGTCCCTGCTCAATATTCCGTTATTCAGATCTCAGAATAAGGACATGATTCATTATCAGGACCTGGTGGCACTCGACAAGCATATCTATAAGGTAAGCTTGACAGAATGTTTATCAAGTTACATAATGATTTCAAGTCTGTAGTTGAGTGCCCAATTCGTAATAAAAAATATAGATTTGTTGATTTTTAGTCTTCTTTTGTTTTTTTTCTTTTGTTAAATATTTCTGACGATTCGGAGGTTGTCCCTCCACTTCTGAAGCTGCTTCTTCTAGTGGTACAAAGTTTGAAAAGTCAAAGATTGTAGATATAGATATTTTTTTACTGATACGAGTGTTAATTTAGATGATTGTTCTGATTTTGATCCTGCTCGAAATAGGGCATCGTTTATAGGCCCTAAAACACCCACCACCCTTTCTCCTTCTGATAAATCTTTGATCATTTTGCCATATTTATAATATAGATAATAATTTCTTTTTGACAATATCAGATATATCGGATCTTTTTGACTTCACTGAAGCTGAGACTCTTTGTATTTTGAACAAAAAGCTTGATGAATTTTTGGATATAATTGATTTTGATGTTGATGATCTTCTCCCTCGGACGATGTACATAATAATAAGTTTTATTCAGGGAAAGATTGCTTGAAAATGGTTGTGGAGGAAATGCATAACAAAGAAGATGATCTACTTTCTGAGGAGGAATTTCTTAGAATCCAAAGTCAATTTGGTTTTCCACAACCAACTGTCTATTCACCAACAATATTGACATCAAAAGGTGGACATAATATTGATGGAGAGACAGTAATCAGGGAAGACAAAGCCAAATGCGTAAGTTTTTGTATCTTATTACGTACTAGTAGATTCGTTATGTCAGATTATATATTGGAGCTTACTTTGTTTTTTATCATTTTAGGAAACAATTTTCCTTGATGATTTCGCAATTCGTCGAGGAGGGCAAAGATCTTCTACTGAAGAATTTTCAAGAGATCATGCACTGGGGCACTATCTGAAGTTCTTCAAGAATAATGCCCCCATTCAAATTTCCATCAACATGGTGAAACTATGATTATGGCAATCAAGACATTGTCTCATTTTCTTGGAGGACATAATTTCAATAAGGTGCATAAAATAATTTTTGTAAAGAAAGCCATTACGGTTAAAATTTTAGGATATGAACCATGTTCAGATCATCTCATTTTGCATTGTATGTTGCTTACGTTGATCTGAGTAATTATGAAAACTATGAGCTATTGGATCCATACGAAAAAAAAAAATTGTTGCATGATTCTAAGTTGCAACTTTCATTGGAGAAAATATCGGAAGCAGATTAGATATTGCTGAATTGTACTTTGTAGATATTTTTATTTAATATACAATTTTATTGTGTGTCTATAGCCTATTGGATTGTATAAATTTGCATGCTTTTTGAAATTTTTTATAATCCGTCGATTTTGTATTATGACAAATTTGGATTGTTTCGTAAAACCATTGGAAAAGTTGCAGTATATAGCTGGTTTTGTGCTAGTCCCGCCATGTTGTGTACTTTTATGAAATGCCGCTCTTGCTTGCCAATGAGATTTTTCCATTCCTTGCGATGACCATATGCTAAAACTTCCACTATTTTTTGCAAAGAATGTCGTAATATGTGTTGCATGTCACAAAAACATAATCTAAATCAGTACCAAAAGTATATAATTTAATTGCACATATTTGTCTATCGTAGTGTAAAATCAAAATCTTACCATATAATGTGTTATATGATCAACACCCCATGCACTTTGAACTACATTCACAAATTTATTGGTTGTTTTCTGTATCATTTGTACATCAGTATATAAAAATTTATCTTCTCTCAAGTATTTCACCATGTTGTCTAACTTTTTCCAAACTTCTACTTTGTGTATATGAGTAGAACCTTCTTCTTCAAAATCTTGAGTTGCTGCAATAATTTTTTTCCAAACCGTGTATTGAACCTTGGATTGTTTGCCAGAATAATTTGATAAAAATCTTCAAGCTTTAGATCTTCCAATGCTCGGCTTGCATGGAATATTTCATGTTTTACCTGACAGCTTGTCATCTTTTTTTATTTTAATATGGCCTTTATGTAAGCCTGCTTTGGACAACACATCCTCTAATCTGGAAATAGCTTCCCTGGCAGAGGCTTCTGGCTCAAAATTCTATGAAGATGTGAAGATATATTATTTTTTTATAATACGCACCTCCGCATGCAATGTACAGATATGAACATTTCGTAGAGAAATTGGTAGTACATGTTTCCAATTAGGATCTTCTCAATATCTTGATATTCCTATACTCCTTGTCATGTCTTTTTTTGTTTTCATGCAATACAAACAAGGGTGTTTAGAGTTAGCGCCATGAGATACATTGAACATACATTTTAATGTCTTCAGATCTCCTGCTAAATGCCCTTCAATGTTGAAAGTGCCAATTCCAGGAATATTGAGTGGAACTCCCTCCATGTGATTTTTTATGGTGGCAAGATATGATGTTCTATTAAATATCCATGAGAGAATGTCATGGTTTTCTTTCATCACCTATAAGAGAATACAAAAACGTGATTAGCCTCATAATACTAATACAGAGAAGATTTCCCATATGAAATCCATATTCAAATGATTATCCCTATTTATTATGCGAAAGAACTGCTATACTTGAAATGCTACCAACCACCAGATATCATTTTCTGATTGAACACTGAAATTGAGGCCTTCTGGGTCTTCTGAATTTGAAAGTGCTCCATTCATGATCGTGAGACTGACTCTTTCCATTTTTTGTCCTTTTATAATTTCAGACTCATCTAACTTGAGAACAACTATCAACTTGTTATTGATATTCTCATTTGTAATACCGTAAAAATTTATGATGAATGTTAATAACTCATTAATGTCAATAAATAAATTGTTGGAATTGTTATAAGCTAGACTTTCTCCTTTTGAGTCATACACTTCATTGATATGAGATGGATTACTAACTATTGTCTGCATACCTTGGTTTAACATGTCTTTTTTTTTTTTAAAGATGAAATGGTCGTGGGATTGAAAACTTTTTAATATTTACTTGTGCAAATGTCTCCTTTATCATCTTAAACATTGTTGCATGATGCTAGAAAAGTCACATGCCCCCTGAAGCAATGTAGTGTCCAACTTCATCCATAATGCTATCAGTAACTGAAGCCTTAATCTTTTTCATTTTGTTATTGTTTAACATTCATTTTATAGATTTAGAAGTCAAGATAGAGCCTAGTAAGTTTCCAATTGAAATCTCATCGGCCAAATGGTCTTCAACAACCAATGCTGATCTACATTACAAACATAATGTTCATGAAAATGTTTGTAGAAATTAGGACACTCATAGTATTCACAGCAGTATATAATAAGCAAATCAACAGGATAAATAACAAAATTAGTGATTATAAATGAATAAAAAAGTTCAAGCAATATTCAATACCAAATAAGATATAACTTACTTGAATACACAGATTCGTCTTTTTCTATGACTTCCTCTGGATGATAGATCACATATATCCTTGTTTACCAGTCTTTTCCTCTTGTTGCTTCGGACCTTTCTGTTGAGCACAACCATATCTTTAACAAGAGACAAATATCAGATACGCATGGATTGAAATGCAGTTTTATCTCATCATTACTAGTTGTATAATGATGCAAAGAAAATTTCAACCTTTGGATCTCCTTCTTAAGCATCTCATTTTTTATCCAAATAAGTTTTCATTTTTGTAGATTTTTCGTCACACTCCTTTGATATTTTTCTTGATTCCTCTTCCAAATAATGTATTCTTTGCATTGAATATGCATTCCCATAGAGCATCAAATTCTCACAGTAACCCAAAAGGCCATTTTACCATGACACATATAGATTATTAACTGACTCACCGAATGAAAATCTGGATGTTGCAATGAACATGGATCAATAGCATACAATGTTCCTAATGACCATAAATCTACATGCTTTAGCTTTTCCTCCCTGTATCGGACCATATCAGAAGTTGACAATTTGGGGTTGCATTGAATTTCTTCTCCTGAGCGGAGCATATTCTGGTGACAGATTTACATGAAGATGATAAAGCTTTGTCATCAGTACAATAGTATAGTAACAAACAACACAATCTCAATAACAAAGCTGGAGATGGTGCTAACGACTCTACTAGAGATAGAGATGGCGCTAAACACTTGTTTTTTACCTTGGAGATAGAGATGGCATAGGCTTTTTTTAGAAATGTCACTCCTAATTCAAATTTCTAAGTGTTCCCAACTATTGGGAGGGAATATTTCAGCATTTTAAAAAATTATATTTTAATTATGGTTAAGCACCAGTGAATTTTTAGGTGCATTCATTTACATAGAAAGTAGTGCGGGCAGATGCGTAAAGAAGTTAGAAAATGATATTACTTTATAGTTATTTTTCTCTCTCCTACATGGCATTTCTTATAGGGCCCTCTTTGGGCCCATATTTTCTCTAATGAAGGTCGACAAGAATTCGAAGACCCCATGATAGATTCATCGACAACCTCGAGTCGATTGAAGTCACAAACTTCGAATTCTATAATTTCACCGAGGAGCCAACGACATATCTGGAAGAATCCAGAGTCCTAAGGACGAATTTTCACTAGAAAGGTTAAAATAAAAATGCATTTCTATGAATGGAAAATCGGGTGTGAAGGGCTGGAAAGGCTTCAAAATGCAAGCTTGCTCACACTCTCCTCTCTTTCTTTCCTTATGTCACTCCTACTCCTCTCTCTCTCTCTCTCTCTCTAGGGAGGGCACACGGGGAGGGCATAGCAAGGGCGTAGGGAGGGTAAAGGGAGAACGCGAGGGGAGGGCACTTCAGGAGAGCGCGCCGAGAGGGTATAGGGTGGGTGTGGGGAGGGCGTAGGGAGGACGCAAGGGCGGGGGCGTGGTGAGGGTGTAGGGAGGCATGCAAGGGAGGGGACATCTCTCTCTCTCTCTCTCTCTCTCTCTCTCTCTCTCTCTCTCTCTCTCTCTCTCTCTCTCTCTCTCTCTCTCTCTCTCTCTCTCTCTCTCTCTCTCTCTCTCTCTCTCTCTCTCTCTCTCTCTCTCTCTACGTCACACGCCCCCCACGCACGCGCACACACACACCATCGGCCACCCGTCATCAACGGGCACACTTCGCTATGTTAACGTAGATCAACAGTGTTTGTCTACACTCTGAAGAATTGTAAGAATGATATAGCCGGTAGTGACCAGCAATCATAAGCGTAAATCAATTTTAGAGCTCACTTAAGTTTCGTTTCGCTTCGTTTCATCTTGTTTTGTATCGTCTCGTCTTGTCTCGTTACAGAGCCTGTTTGATCTTTTCGCGAATGCTTGCGCTTCGTTTTGTTTTGTGTCATTTCACGATCTCTATGCTTCTAGCATGAATCAATGTGAGAGCTCGTTTGTTTCATTTTGCTTCACTTCGTTTCGTTTTCGTCTAGATTTGTTTTTTTTTTTGTTTTGTTGTGTTAGAGAGCCTGATTGATCCAAGCACGAATTATTCTCGAACAAAGATAATTCGAGTTTTGCGAAACTATTCGTGAATCATTCGAGATTTTTATCAGTTTGTCACTAGAGTTATAACTGGAATTTGCATTTTCTGAGTGCATTTTTTGCATCAGTGGTATCAGAGCCTACCTTGTCATAGTCTGACATAGCCAAAAAGCTATCAGATCCAGGAGGCTAGGCATTCAAACAAACAACCATTAACAAGTGAAAAACACAAATTCAGAAGCAATGGCTTCAATTAGTAGCATACAATCCAAGATCTATACAGTTTTGGATTCATCAGGATCTAACTTCCTAGCATGGAAGGTTAAGACCTCATCGATACTGAAGGGAGAAGGATTATTCCCCCGGGTAGATGGCACCGAGGAGATGCCTACAACAACAGACAAGGAGCTACGCGAATGGAGGGAGAAGAATGATAAGGCAGTAGCCTTGTTATCATCATCCATCAAGGATAGGCTCACACTTGACCTGGCTACACTCTCCAAAGTAAAGGGGATGTGGGATACACTACTCATGAGATTTCAGATGAAATCACGCAGTCAGATAATGATGCTTGAAGATCAGCTGACAAACCTGCAATGGGATGGCAAAGACCTCACTTCCTTTGTTAGGAAGATGAAGGATCTATTCCTTTCACTACACAATTCTAGTGCAGAAAATGTAGTGTCAACAGAAAAGCAGCTCACTTATCTGTTGAGAGCCTTACCTAGATCCTTCCAGACAACCAGAACTCTGATTGCAAAGGATCCTACAATGACACTCAAAAAGGCAATTGTCGAGATTCAAGAGGAAGTTGAGGCTTGAGAGTACCTTGATCACAAGGATGCTTCCGACCAAGCCCTCTACAGCAACAAGGAGAAGACAAAGAAACAATTCAAGCCTAAGAGAGAGTCAGATTGAAAGCAGGATCGTGATCAGCAAGCAGAAGGGACCAACAAAGGCAAATGGAAGAACAAAAGAAGGTCGAAACAGCAAGGTAGAGACAAGAAGACCTGCGTGAGATGCAGACGTGAAGGACATTCTATCGATTTGTCTTGTCTCAATCCAAAAATTGAGTATATCCACTACCACAAGAAGGGTCATGCAGCCATGGACTTCCACCTGAACCCAAGAAACAAATCAACACAGGATAATAGTTCGTCCTATGTCGAGGAGCCAGAGAACTCAAAAATCGGTGAAGAAAGATCGAACAGAAATAATTCGACCACCTACATCTGTGTAGACGTGTGTGCAGTGTCCACACCTGACACACAAGAGGTAATCCTAGACTCAAGAGCTACCTCACACTTCATAACATCAAGATGAATCATGTCTGATTTTTGAAGTGCATATCCATCAAGATTCATTGTTCTTGGAGATGGATCCAAACACCAAGTGAATGGTATTGGTTCACTGTGGCTCAACACAAATGGTAGAGACAGACGACTCGAAGATGTTCTGTTTGTGCGTACATTGTAGCAGGACTTGCTATCTGTGGCGAAAATAGCTGATAAAAGAATGTGTGTGACATTCTCAGACGAAGCATGCAATGTTGTTGATGCTAGTACTAGTACCATGATCACTCAAGACAGAAGAAAAGACAATCTATATCACCTAAAGGTATGCCTGTCTACAGATCAAGTGCATCATACTCATGATGATTCGCCAGACACTCTATGGCACAGGAGACTATGCCATCTGAATTCAATGGCACTATACCAAGCAAGCCATTATGGAGCAATCAAAGAGGTGAGCATCTCGAATGCAAGCAGTTTGACAACCTCTGATGCATGTCTAAAGGGTAAGATGTCATGCACTCCATTTGTCAAGGACTCCTACAGAACGACCAAGATTCTGGAGTTAGTGCATTTTGGCATCTGTGGGCCTTTCAATGTGATCTTAGTAGGAGGCTTGAAATATTACATTACCTTTGTTGATGATTACAATAAATTTGCCAAAGTGTATTTTATTCAGAATAAATCAGAAGCAAGCCAGCACAAATAGCCAGCACCATGCCCAAACATTTGAGAAAACGAGCGCGGTAAAAATGGCCAAAGGCAACCCTTGAAGGTTTTAGAGACATAGTAACTTTTGGAAATTTCTAGAAAGAAATTTTTTAGGAGTGCTTTACGCCAGGGAAGGCCCCCGTCCTTGGGCCTTCTTCGATTTAAGGCCCTAGGCCCTCGGGCCCAAGGGCCTTAAATCTGGGAAGGCCCTCAAGTGGGGCCTTCCCCTATATGTAAAGCACTCTCAAAAAATTTCCTATGTATTTTGAGGTAACCTTAATTGGAAGAATATGACAGCTGTGGCAACTTCACACATCAGAGTAACCTTACACTTTGTAAGATTCCTCTTAAAAATTTGTTCTACCAGAGGTAAAAATGACAGATGTTTTTACCAACAGTAAAAACTTATTACCTATTGTTAATGTCATAAAACGTGGAGATGACTGATAGCGGAAGCTTGAAGCTTTGATAGGCATGTAGGAATGGAAACGCAACAGTTAGCAGCAAAAATATTCAAGTAGAATGATTCATACAGATTACGCAAATGAACAATACAGTAGTGAGACAAAAATTGCACTCTGATTATTATCAACAGTGAGTACAATGGCTTGAAGTAATAACTGCTTATTTCTTGAACGATTTTTCTTTAAGGCTGAGCATAAGAAATCTAACACTCCCTCTTAATGTGGATCCTAAAAAATGTTGATCTTCAGTTTTAACATATCGTTAAATTATTGCATTACTAAATATTCAAGTTTTAGCTAGTGTTCATCTTCTTAAAACTTGGGTGACCTATGCTCAGCATAGGTGGCTGCACGAATCCTCTCCTCTAACCTATGCTGAGCATAGGTTGTGTTCGGGTCCTAAGTGACAACTTATGCTTAGCATAGGATGCCAGCGGGATGTTTCTATTCTTGCCATGTTTCGACCTATGCTGAGCATAGGTTGCATCCTTGGTCCTCCTCTAACCTATGCTCAACATAGGTTGTGTTTGGGTCCTAAGTAACAATCTATGCTCAGCATAGAAAGTCGACAGGATGTTTCTGTTCTTTCCATGTTTTGACCTATGCTGAGCATAGGTTGCATCTCTGGTCCTCTTCTAACCTATGCTCAGCATAGGTCATCAATCGCGCCTCTAGTCCCACCTATGCTCAGCATTGGATGTCTTCGCATGCTACTTGCTAACCTATGCTTAGCATAGGTTAGCAGAGGACTATTGACGCAACCTATGCTAAGAATAGGTCGATAGATAATAAGAATAGAAATATCACGTCGACATCCTATGCTGAGCATAGGTTGTTACATAGGACCTGAACACAACCCATGCTCAACATAGGTCGTTACTCGTATTTTTCTCGTTTTACAAGGCTTAGTCTGAGAAAAATGACACTTTTCAGATGTTTTAGTAGAAAAATGTGTTTGATTTTTTGTTATGATTTTTCACAAAAACTGCTTGTTTATTTAAAGTTTTCGGTATTTTCATCAAGGTAATGTTTGAAATTTTTCTAAAGAATCTTTTTCTCTGCATATTCTCGATTTTCTCTGACAATCTTTGAAATGTCGAGGATTTCTTTTAAAATTTCGGGTAAACCTCAAGATATTCCACTAAAAGATAAGAAATTCATGTACTACTTCACCAGAGGGGTCAACAACACAAAGCTATCTGAGCTTTTTAATCATTTAGCTGAGAAGCCTGGCAGGAGAGACTCACAGTTCAAAATTCAAGGAAGATTGCTTGGTGATCAACCAGATGAGGATGAGGAAGAAGGTTTTGTAAACGTGCTTGTAAAGGAGACGGATAAGTCTCGTTCTATTTTTATTCTGAACGAGACTATGATAAAGATTCGACTTTGCCAAGACAAGACCATCAAAGTCTATTTTGATAAAGCTCTAGTTACTTTGGTGTGTAATTATAAAACATATTTTTTTTTTTTTTTTTTACTTTTGTTCCATGCTCTAGCATAGTGGTTACTAAATATAAATTCTAAGAACTTTTAAGTAAAAAAACATTTTTGTAAATTGAGTTGTCATGTGTTGTGAGCATAGCCAGTACAAATGTATTTACTCATTATGTTTTAAATTTGTTGTTTGTTTCTGTCCAGAGCATGAAGCAATGCTTAAAAATGGTTTTAGCTGCTATTGCTGAGGGAAAATATCCGGTCTACTCATTACGATCCCAACGAATGCAACGATGTTGTAAATTTTGATTTTTCTTTATTAGATTCATATTACTTTCATGTGACTTTTTGTAATAAAGTGATTTTCATGATTTTGTTGGATTTTTAACAATTATACTTTTTTAATTGCAGGCATAAATTATTTATGAAAATTCAAGAAGCCCTTGTGACAGGGTTAAATTGTCAAGATTTCGATGAGTGCCAGAGACTTTATCCTCTGAGTAGCCGAAATAAATCTTTGAGTCCATTTCTAAGAGACATGATATTTATTTTACCCATGCTTAGCATAGGTACTTATTAATTGTTTCCTTTCTATATTCTCTGTCTCCTATGCTAAGCATTGTTTTTTCTTTATTTAATTATTTTTTTTGATAAGTTAAGTCTCCTATTCTATTTTATATTTTTTGTCTCCCATGCTAAACATAGTTTTTTCTCTTTCAGTCTCCCAAAGACAAGAAAAACAAAGTCCTTCCAGAGCCATTCAAGAGACATATTCTGAAGGCAAAAGCAGAAAAAATGAATAGGGAGAAATTAGCACGGGGTGAGACCATTGCGGAGGAGGATCCATTAGAGACCTACCTTCTCAAAAGTGTCGATGGTCAGCCATGCTTTTACTCAGTTGAGGAGGGCGATTGTAGAGAAATTTCAATTTTTTTTTAAAAAAGACCTTATACACTCTGCATTGTCGATATACCATATGGATTTCAGATGAAAAAGTCATTAAATGACGATTCTCCCTTCAAATTCATTGAAATCCATAAATGTATACAGGATTTTCTTGAAGTCACAACTTCTCCAATTTGGAGAGTTGTTATTTTTCATTCTTCTTGGCAGAATGCTACTAACTTTCTATAATGCAGGAATAAAAAATGTTATATGGTAAGTCTTTTAGTTCTTGAATTATTAATTCATATTTTAATCCATAATTATATTTAAATTTTTTTTTTAAAGCTAAAATTTTCTATTTATTTTACTTGTAATGTTCCATGTCAAGTACAAGCCCAATGTCAGGAACTCGGAAGGAGCACAACTTTGCAATGAAATAGAATACATAACCATCGGTTATTATTCTTTGGACGACAAATGCTCAATGTTTCATTACAACACTTCCGGACTGACAAGTTTTGAAAACTTGTTTCAGTATCCAGTCGTGACGAAAAAACTTAAAAATCCAATGACGGGTTCTGTGGCTTGTCCCTACCAAAAGTCACAAGAATTAATTAATCATTTAATTGATATTTTTTCTCATCCAGATGATTGGGTATTGGATTTATTTAGCAGTAGTGGCACTACGAGCGCATGTGCTGTTTAGAAAGACAGACATGTTGTTGTAGTAGATTTAGATTCTAATTTAGTTGATTTTGTAAAAATGAGAATAAAATCTCTTTCAGTTTTGCTAGATGAACTACCTGAGGTGGGAAAGAGTTTAGATAACGAGGATTCAGTAACTCCCTTGTCCAAGGAACCTCAGCCTCCTGCTAGTGGAAAAATAGACGACATAGAAAAATTTGTTGATGTCTTGGTTCAAGATTATAATGTGGTTACGGTAGTCGAGGACATTGTAGAAGAGGTGCCAATTGAAACTACAGTGGCTACTCAAGAAGAAAAAAAGATGTAAATGACCTCGATGATTTTTGGAAATAAAAAAAAAAAACTTTGTTTCAAAAAATAATTGTATTTATATTTTTTGATGTATTGTATTTTGAAATTTTTTTAATTGATTTAATGTTCTTAAATTTGTTTTCTAATGATTTAAAATTAAGAATTTGAAATATTTTAAAAATTTTAACATCGATAATCATTACCAAAATTACAATTGTAACGATTTGTCAAGTTTATAATATTTTAATTTTGGATGTGTTTTTATAATATTTTTTGTAAAAAAAATATTGTTAGGAATTTAAAGAAATGAAGAGATTTTTTTTTTGGGTAATTTAAATATTTTTACAAATCATTTAATCTCGTCTATTGTATAGTAATTTCATTTGCGTTTATTTAATGTTTAAATATTCAATGAACTTACATAGATATAAGTAAAGATCATAAAAAGTTTAAAACTTTAAAAATTTTGATTATAATTTTTATCATAATTTAAAAACTATTTTTTTCTATAGAAGAAATATAATCTAAAAAACTTTTAAAAGTTCCAAAAAAAAAACTATAACTTTTGTTTTAAATTAGCCAAAAATATTTTCTAGTTATTTTTGTGGTTGTGTATCTAATGATTTTATTTTAAATAGTATTATTATTTCATATAAGCTAATTTTAAGTTATTTATGAAAATCTATTGACCCAATTTTTGTAGCTTGAATTATTTTCTTGCAAAATACAACATTTTTTTAACATTACAATATATTTATTTGAAGTATTTTAAAATCAGGTACTTTATAAAAAAAATTAAAAAATTTGAAAAAAGTCTCCATGTCATTTCTCTTTTTTTTGGCCATCGTGTTATGTACAAAGTGGGTAACCACCCTTGGGATATTTAGCGATCCAATTGTTTTAGGGTTGATGCTAAGTTGGCGACGTCGGTCTGTCACTGTTGGGAAAAATCCGAAAAACCTGAAGGTGTCCTTAGACTGTAGGCATGTAAATCTCGAAGGTGCCCTTAGAGCGAAGGCAAGAAAAAGACAAAATAGCCGAAGGTAGGAAAAAAGCGAAATAGACGAAGGTAGGCCCAAATGGATTCTAAGGCATTTTGGCCGCTATGTCGAATTTTTCGTGAAAGCGTGAAAAAGGAGAAAAATGTGAAGTTGCCTTAAAAACGATTAAGGCATAAGAAAATCTCAAAGGAAAAATGTGAAGGTCCGAAACATGTAGTCGGCCTTCGATTTTCATGATGCTTATTACTTGAACGATTTTTCTTTAAGACTGAGCATAAGAAATCTAACAGTTAAAACAATTTCACATATTGTAACCAAAAAATTACTATCTTATGTAAGAAAATTTACTTATTGTAAGAAAAAACTACTGCAAAAAAATCAGTAAATTTTGCAAAGACAATTGTAAAAAATTTGACGTAAAAATTGAAAATTTCAAAAGACTTTCTAATTTCAAAAGACTGAAATTCTTTTACATGCTTTATGTGGGTGAAGGCCCCCACCCTTGGGCCTTCCCCGTTTCAAGGCCTTGTGCCCTTGAGCTCACGCCCTTGAGCCCAAGGCCTTGAAACGGGGAAGGCCCTTGGTCGGGGGCCTTCCCTGATACTTAATTGTTATGTGCCCTGCATGGATAGATGCTTTATGAGCAAAAGTCATAACCAAAGAATTTTTTAAACACACGTAAAACACTGTCTAATTTTTTTTTTTTATATTTAAAGGTCTACTTCCCTGGCACAATTTTGCCAACTGTCTGCAAAAGGCAAGTTCCAAAAAATTCCACACCCTCACAGGTACCTTACATATCTATAAGGCACTTGATTAAACCAATTTTACCATAAAGGTAATTCACAGATGTTTTTACCGCAAGATAAAAAAAATTACATGTCGTAAAAATTATAGATTTTCTTCAACGTTTGTCCCTTCCTGAAGTTCGTGTTTCTAACAGTCAATCAAGCTATACTTTGATGAGAATCGATCGCGAAGCTTTCGCGAAAGAACCACGATCCTCTGTCAATTCGGATGGAGTTCAGATGTGATCGTTGGACACTCCCAACTAAATCACTCCTACAGTCCTCCATAATGTAGTCAAGCACTACTGATCTATGTTTATAAAATTAATGTAGCATTCAACATAGTTTCAACCAAGGTGCAGAATTCAAATGAACAAGAAAAACTCAGACACACGATTAACAGCAGACACATTTGCATTCGAGACTAGACACAACAAGAAAGTCATCTGTATTGATCTTTCTCTGAGCACTGCATGCAAATCCACACAGTGCGTTGGCATGGCAGAAACACAGTTCTTTCACGAATGTATATCTCGCTTACTAGCGGACTTTTGGATCTCTATGGATCCTGATCACAGAACTCGTCTCGCACGCAGACGGACTTGTTGTCTATATTTCGTCTTGATTGCTTACTAGCATCAGACTTCTACATTACACTGTATGTGTATTCTGTTGATCTATATGTCAAATATCATCTAGTAAGTATAGCCGCTCTATGTAAATCTAAGATCAGAGTGATTAAGCATCTACAACTAATCAGGGAATTACAAGAGTGGCAGATTAGCCACGACCTAAAATGTATCTGCTGACGTCATGCCATCAGATCAGATATCTGTACTTCTAGGTACTAGTGTGATCTTTGCTGGTACTCTTTGGAGCGTGAGGGCAATACGGGTTTTGCGACATTTTTCGTGTCGCGTCATTGGTTTCGTTTCCATCATTAGTTTCATTTTGCTCGTCTGCCTTTCTCTCGTATTGGACTGTAAAAATTTTTCTCATGCCAGATCGCAAAAGATTCTTGTTCGTGAATCTTTCGTGTTCGCGAACCGTTCGTGATCGTCTCTTTTGACTTTTGTGTTTGCGAAACTTTTCGTGTTTCGTGTCTCCTGACATTCGTGTTCACGAACATCTTCGTCAGGACGAGGGCTGAAAGCTAGCAAGGCTTTGTCAATAGAAATATTTTGTTTCTTTAGCTCCCTCTCAAAGCATGATAGCTTTACGATCCCGAGACTGCTCCTTTGTCTCTCAAAGAGTCCTTTGTTCAGGGCTTTGGTGAAGATGTCAGCAACCATGTCTTTCGTTCCTATGAAGGTGGTTTGCATCATCTTCTGTTCAATTAGATCCTTGATCAAGTGATACTTGATCGCAATGTGCTTCATTATGGAATGGAACAAGGGATCTTTCGTCAGGTGTATTGCAGAGGTGTTGTCCATCTGCAAGACCAGGGGCTCATTTCTTGTTTCGCCTAATTCGTTCAGGAACTGCCTTAGCCAGATTATCTCGTTGGCCATCTTTGCTGCTGCAACATATTCTGCTTCGTAGGATGACTGGACTACAACGGTCTGCTTCTTGCTAACCCAGAGAACTGTTGCTCCTGATGCGATGGTGCATCCTCCTGAGATGCTTTTACAGTCGTCCTTGAGAGATGCCCAGCTAGTATCGCTGGAAAGTATCTTGAAAGCTACACCACGACAATAACACAAGCCATAATCCCTCGATAATTGAAGATATTGCAAAATGTGTTTTGCAATCTTCCAATGTGTCGAGCCTGGATTCGTGCAGAATTGGCTCATCTTGAATACTGCATAAGCAATATCAGGACGTGTGTTGTTAGCAAGGTACATCAGTGATCCTATCAGCTTCCTGTAAGGTGTGAGCTGCATTTGTTCTCGCTCTTCCTCAGTCTTTGGACAGTCATCGCTTGTCAGCACCGTCCCTGCGAGCATTGGAGTGTTCGTTCCTTTGTAGTTCAGCATCCCAAAGTCCTCTAGGATCTTTTGGGTGTATCTGGACTAGTGAAGGTATAATTTACTTCCCTCATAGTCCCTTTCACTTTGTAAGCCTAGGTAACCTCTGGCTTCTTCCAGATCCACTATCTCAAAATGTTTCGAGATGTCTGTCTTCACTTCAACAATTAGTTGCGCACTCCTGCAAAGTATCAGATTGTCGTCCACATATACAACCACTATGATGATCTGCCCATCTGTAACTATGACATACACATTAGAATTAGCCAATAGAGGCTTGAATCTTAATGATTTCAGGGCTTGATCTTTCTTCTTGTACCATTGTCGGGCTGATTATTTCAGACTATAGATACTTTTGTGCATTCTGCATGCATAGTTAGGAAGTGAATTTGAGACATATCCTAGGGGTTGATCCATATAGACCTCTTCGTCTAGTTCGCCATGCAAGAAGGTTGTCTTCTCGTCCACAATGTGGATCCTGAGGTCATAAGCTGCTACATATGCAAATAACAAATGTAGGAATGAATGGTTGACGATAGGAGAGAAGGTTTCAAAGTAGTCAATATCGTATCTCGGAGAAAAACCTTTCGCTACCAGTCTTGCCTTATATTTTGTCACATTTCCATCTGGTCCGTATTTGAGCTTGAAGACCATTTGCATTTGACAGTCTTGCACTTATTTGGTAATGGATCCAACGTCCATACCTGGTTCTTCCTCATGGATTCCATCTCTTCGTTCATGGCTTGGATCCATCTGTCCTTTTCTGGACTTTCAATCGCTTCCTCAAAAGTCTGTGGTTCGCCACTGAATCCGCAAGACTCTTCTGATGTGGAAGCTGAGCTGCCTGGCACATTCTCTGATTTCTTCAAGCACTGCATGCAAATCCATGCAATGCATTGGCGTGGGAGAAACACGGTTCTCTCACGAATGTATATCTTGCTTATTAGTGGACTTTTGGATCTCTATGGATCCTGATCACAGAACTCATCTCGCACGTAGGTGGACTTGTTGTCTGTATTTCATCTTGATTGCTTACTAGCATCAAACTTCTACATTACATTGTATGTGTATTGACTGGTGAGGCAGTTGGAGTGAGTTCAGTGATGCGCATCATCCTCTTCTTACAAAAAAGGACTATGAAGGATGCGTTGAAAGCACTGAAATAATGCCATCGTTGCAGACAGATGGAGCTAGTTTGTATAGAGCCATTGCCACTCTAGAACCTATTGACAGGGAAAGAAATAGAAGAGGATGAAGCCGCTGGCACTGGGTAAAATTTTTACCCTGTGCTTTACGTCGGGGAAGGCCCTTGGGCAACATGCCTTTCCCGATTTAAGGCCCAAAACCCTCGGGCTAACGCCCTCGGGTTTTGGGCCTCAAATCGGGAAGGCCCTAGCCCTAGGGCCTTCCCCTATACCAAACAAACTTTAAGTGGTAAATTGGTTATTTTTGTAGGCTTTTTATTTTTTTTCCAAGTATTTTTTTTTTCAAATATCTATATATGTTTCTGGGGGCTTCACGATTATTGAGATATTGAGAAGTGGTTTTCGATTTTCAATGATTTCGAATTTCAAGTTTTTGGCCCTGCCCTTGTTGGGTAGGGATAGTGTGACAGTTTCACCACCTAATGACGTGTTCGCATCACGCTCATCTTCGGACAAAAGCCATTTCCCACTTTTGCAAAACATTTTTTATTGATGATACTAGCAAAGTGTGCCCGTCGATGATGGGCAATGGACGACCGACGATCTAGGTGGCGGCTTGTGGTCGACGTGTGGATGATGCTTAGAGTAGGCGATTGATGATTGAAGGCGGACATAATTAGATGGAGTCAAAATTTTGTCGGCCAATCATTTGGGGGTGGTGTTTTGGATGGTTTCGACAAGCATCGACATGCATCGACACTTGGAATTCAGATAAATTCTAAGGTTAAAAGTATTTCGATTTCTTAAACCTAGCATGTGTGTGTGCATGTATGTCCATGTGTGTTTATGTGTATGTGTGCATGTGTATGTGGTCAAAATGCGGTGAAATTTGGTCCTTTGTGGTCAAAATGCGGTGGTCAAAATGTGGTGAAAAGCGGCCAAAATTAGTTCCTCGATCATTTGGTGGGGGATGTTTTGTATGGATTGTGGAGGGGGGAATCATAGGGGTTAGTGGAGTGCGAGTTGCATCGGGAACGGAAGGAGGTCCGAAGTCAAATGCAAACCGAAGTCGAATGGCAGGCCAATGTCCCAATGTGGTCATGGTTAGGTGTAGGGCTACCATGAGATTATAGTAAAGAAGAGGGGTTTGAGAGAGAGAGAGAGAGAGAGAGAGAGAGAGAGAGAGAGAGAGAGAGAAAGAGAGAGAGAGATTGCATATACATGAAATTGTAGCAAATGCAATCAAGGGACAAAAAACTAAAATTGTTATATTCGATAATTTCCAGGATATCAGTTACAAAGCATTCGACACACAGATTCATGGATGTCAAGCTTAATTTCAATCGATGACGGGCGGCACAGATTCATGGATGTCAAGCTTAATTTCAATCGATGACGGGCGGCACAGATTCATGGATGTCAAGCTTAATTTCAATCGATGACGGGCGGCCGAGGTGTCTGTGTGTGTGTGGGGGCATGCGGCAGAGAGAGAGAGAGAGAGAGAGAGAGAGAGAGAGAGAGAGAATGGAGACTATTGTATGATCCTATAAGTTCGCTAAACTAATTATTGCTTCCTGTTTTTTCATTCTGGACCAGCTTTTCCTCCGCATTCAGCAACAACGATGGCTGAGCAATGATCAATAAGACCATCCTTTTTCGCAGCAATGGCTGATCAATTTGCCCGCCCTTTTTTTCCAAACCACGATATGCACCCAAAACCACGATATCTTGAAGAACACCCAAAACCTGCAAACAACCACAAGTGTTTAAATAGCACAATTCCTCCACAATTATGATAAAGAGCATCTGATGATACGGAAATACGATAATGTATGATGAAGAATTTTGACTGGCCAAGAATTTTGATAATGACTTAGGCATCTGACTTATCAGCTTTGTTCAGAAGAAATTATATTCTAATTATGGGCAAAGCATGCATTTCGAAAACCACTCCTTAAAAAAGCTAAGCATCTTACGGATGTTTTAAGCCATAGTCATTTACAAGTTGACAGAAATTTTGGATCCACAAAGTTGGAGTGATTGTGTACTTTGTGAGCCTCAAGTGTGAGGGAGATAGCCATGCCACTCTCGTACGCTCACATGAAGAGATTATCAAACTCTTGCAAAGCCTTGAGAAAGTCCATTCCTGTTTTCGGGGGAGGAACAACAAATTCATGTTAAGTTCTTATCACTTATAATCAATGTCTGGTAAGTTTTAACACAAGAATGGGGCTGGGTCCAAAAAGTATACTTGATTTGCCCCTGCTTCACAAAGAGGCATTGCCACCTCATGTGTCACATGGTGGGAACTCGAGTATAATTGAAAAGGAGAAAGGCCCATGCTTCTACTATGGTGAGATGTGAAATTGCCATCCAACAGAGCTTGAAACATGCCTAACCTGAGACTTGAAATGTCTAAAGCTACAGTATTGCCAATCTAACCATTTGCTTGCCTTGATAGTTCAGTTCGTAGTGATAGGCAGATCTAGTAAACCTTAAAAGCCAAAAATGTGGATACGAATCATTTGCTTGTTCTATATTTTAGTTCGTGATAATAGGCAGATCTACTAAACATCAAAAACAAAAGCAAGAAATGTCGGAAGTATCCATCGGATCTTCCAGTGAAATGCATTATTATGCTACTATCAAATACAAGTGCTCTTGACAGAGGCCACAAACACCTTGTTCTAAGTTGCAATCTACTAACTAATGATCAAATGCTGGCTGGAGTAACGTTTTAAGAAGGTCATTATTAATCACCTGAGGTGATTCGCAGCAAGCAAGATTGGAGAAAATCCCACCATTGTAGAATTGAAAAGCATTGATGACCTCAAAACCAACACCGATCTTACCAGACCCACCGCATACTTCAATTCATCTTCTGCACCATGTTTCCCGACCAATCAGCAGATACATGAGGCCTTAGCCTTACTAATAAACAGTAGTTGGAATGGACATCATCAATGAACTAATATCAATCGTTGGATCGTGTGGTAGGGTAAAGGAAAAAGAGGGATATTATAATTATGATGTCCAACTACTTTGTCTCATATACAATATCTGCATAAATGCTCATTATAGTTTGGTCCAATCCATAGTATCTAGTCTTGTAATTCAAGCTACAGTTCACAACCACATGTGGCATGAACACTATAGCATGCTTTTCCCAGAGATATTCTTAAGACTTCACCAACATATCTCCCAAATTTTGTTGAAACTTTAATGGAAAGTGACTTGTAAAATCGATCATAAAAAATTTCAGAAATATAATAGAATCTCTAGAGCTACCTGCAAGAAGTAAACCACAATTCTAACTTCTAACAATACATCATAATCTATCAATCACAAAAAATGTACCTCTTAATGGAACCATATAAAAGCTGCTCTTTACAACTTCCCATGCAGTCTTTTCAATAGAAAACTTTAGAACATTCACATTTTCAGTTGTCTTTCCTATTAACGATCGTCCTTCTTCCTCTTCTGACAATGCATTGACGTTATCATTTCGAAGCATAAATTTTCCAAGCTCAGTCTTGAACCCCTTCTACTGCACTCCATTTATTTTTGCCGAAGATTATGGTACTTCAGAAGGCTATGTTGTGAGATCCTCATGAATTACAAAACAGTTACTTTTATTCTTGCTATAGAGCTACCTCAAAAACGAACGAATGTATTCCTTCAAAGTAAATGATTGGTAAGAGCACAACCATAAGAGACGCACCCAAGTAGGTTAATACAAATGGATGTCTGTAGGCTTCAAATATTATCTGCCAAGGATCAAAAACCACTCAATAAGACTTCCCAACAAGTGACATATATGCTACACCAAGAGTAGCAAGTAGCAGTAACATGTAAGATCTGTTTTCTAAACTGCAACTTCCAGTTGATAATATTATTTGCTTTCAAATCACAAGTTCTTTCAATCAAGATTTTGGTCACATCCATTTTCTTAAGCCAATCATTGCAATTAAGAACTTTCATACTATTATTTTGCACACAACTTAGCAAGTCTTTATAGTCAACCTAATAACAGTACTACATAGCCAGCTTGCCAAGGTAACTGCACTCATAGTTATACATGAGATGCTCCTCACACGGGAAATAAGCACCACTTGCTTGCTTCTATGTGATGATTATGAATGGCAGATTTTGTTCCAATTTTTTGCACAATTTACAGCATACCCTTCAAATAATAACAAAAACCCAATAGTTGATCCTCAAACGCTCAAGATAACGCACACAAATCTGAATTAGCTGAATTTGGTAGCAAAAAGCACTCAGAAAACATAAAAGCATCAAAATGAAGAAACAAAAAAAGCACACATCTTCAAAGTTTTTAATGCATGTTAGGTCTAATTCTCATGCAGAGCACTTTCCATACAGATGTTTAACTATGGAATTGCAGTGTGCACTCTAGTTACAGTAGCCATATGGATGACCTACTATGTCATGCCTATGTTCTGATGAGCTGCAGAATTAAGCAGCTACAATTGAAAAATGAAAACTCAAAAGATGAAAATCAAATCACCCTCACCCTGCTGCAAACAGAACTGGCAGGAAGTCAATGCTATTAGATAACCTATCCAAAAGCTGCAAAAAAAGGTGGATTATTCTTATAGAAGCGCAATCATATCCGTGTTATAACAAAATTGCCAAATAGCAAGAAATAAAAACCTAGTTCACAAAGTCAATCTCCCAAGCACACCAGCAGCAACATGTATCATGGCATGTAATCGTTACTCTCCTGAAGAGCCTCATCGTAGACACACATCAGGATATTGAAGACATGGTATTGTCATTCATGTCTACTCAGATAAAAGCTATTCCTGGAGGCTGCTTCCAATTCAGCTGATGATGGAGGGTTTCCTCCACAATGGAAATTGGAGAAAAACATAAATTGGAAAAGCAACAATGATGGGCAACGGGTGAGAAAGATTAATCTGAAAGTGACACTTATATTTAAAAAGTGGGGGTTTGAGTCCCTCTATGTGCATTTCAAAGAATTTAAAGTTACAGGGAAACTCGATAATGGTTGAGACAAAAATTGAAAAAAAGTTCAAAAGCAGCTTTGCTTAGTCCTCATCTAAATGCCCCGCCATAAGCAATGCAAAATTTGCATTGTTCCACAAGTATGGCACCACCAAAAAGCTAAGGTATTCTCACACGTGTTTCATCTGTATTTGTTAACGTACTCTACAAGATACTTTGTGCAAGCGTCCATATGGAATAGTTATTCTATAGCCTATGCCCCATCAAGCACATTGGCACCTTTGAAACCGGAAAGTATCTTGACTTTAGCTACACTGGTCGAATTAGAGATCATACACACAGCTCTCTGCACTTTCGCCAGATCCCCGCCAAAAATAGATTCGAGATCATACAATCATTTAGAATAATATTTGCACAACAGCTACAATATTATCTATTGATCTTTTGATTTTTCAAGCATTGTGTGACAGATCCACACAGTGCATTGGCTTGAGAGAAATATAGTTCTCTCACGAATAATGTCTCGCTTACTAGCAAACTTTTGGATCTACAGATCTTCTACAAAATTGTCTCACACGCAGTCGAACATGTATTCTATATTTTTTTTCTTTTTCTGACTTCTTGTCTTGCTTATAGTATTATTCATCAAACATAAAGTATATAGTTCACGAACTTTTTCGTGTCGCGTCGTATAACTTCCAGATTAGAAAGATTAAACATCTACAACTAATCGTGAATTACAAGAGTGGAAGATTAGCCACGATCTAGAGTACTTCTGCTGATGTCATGATATCTAATCAAATATTTGTACCCCATGCTACTTGGCTGATATTCTTGATCCTTTGAGGAGCACGGCTGATTTCTGTCATGTTGTGTCATGTCGAGTCGTGTCGTGTCGTCTTTTGTCAAAAGTTCAGGATTGAAAGCTAGCAAAGCTTTTCCAAAAGAAACATTTTGTTTCTTCAGTGGCTAATAGAGTTGTCCTTATGCCTATTGCAATGTGCTTTTTTCTCTTAAGCTACTTAATGAGGCCTCTCCTTTGATTTTGGCCTCCCTTTTGCATTTAAGCTCCATTTGCTATTACCCATGTGGCTATTAGGAGGCCCCATGGCTAATTTCCCTAGCCTTTGGTTCTTGGTCATGAAGTCATGTTCTCTTTCCCCATTGGCCCTTCTATTGGTCTTACAATTTTGCTGGCCCTTTGTGCTTTACACATTGTCGAATTTTTTCTTTAGCTTGAAAACAGAGTAAGTGAGCCCCCTTCCCACACTGAGCAACAACATGAAAACATAGTACTTCAGTTTTTATATTAGTATTGAAAATCACAGTACATTGCAAAATTTTGGCTTAGTAGCCGAAACTATACTATAGGCCGATTTTTTAAAGGCCGTCAAAAATTTGAAAGGCCAATTCTAAGGCCAAAATTTCCTCTAGAAACATTATGTGTGGGCTGGGACCCCTACCTATTGGCGATTTTCAGCCATTTTTACATTGAAATTTTGCGGCTTTTACATGCCGATCTATACTATAGCAAAATCAAGCTCCAAAATTAGCCCGATTTTTGGTGTCAAAAATTCGGCTAACACCTTGCATGCGCCTCTCTTCCAAAAAACAAGCATTGGAATTTAAACCATATATTTGCATTCTCCATTGGTGGCGATATAGAGCATGCCAATCATCCCAGTTTTTTTTTTTCAAAAACACTGTTTATACTTTCAAGCCACCTTCACATGATGTTGCCCAGCCAATGCACCATAAAATGGATGGTTGACACACTCTGACAAGCAAGATCAAATGGACAAGTCGTATCTGACATGGAATGGGACTTTGCAAGAGGATGTGATTGGAAGGTTTGTTTATTGTTTTTTTTTTTATAAAATACAATGTAGCTTGTATATGATTGATTATTATCTTAATTACAATTAGTATGTGGCAGTTTAGTGCAATATGGGCATATGGTCGTCATCATCACATTGAATGAGTTGATATGAAACGACAAACTTATGATTGTGGTGTGATGGCATCTTTTAATCAAGAAAGTCGGAGTAGTGCACGAGACCAAAGTTCAATCTCTGGAGAGCTTGAGTATGTAGGAACTATTCGAGATATATATGAAATGTGTTTTGGTGAAAATGGAAAATATTTTTTGTTTGATATGAAATGGTTTAGAGTCAACACTCTAGAAGTAGACTTGGACTCATAAAGCTTCTTCAAAGTTTCTCAAGCCTCACTTGATGAAGTACACTTACCAACTTCCTTGAGAAGCTCATTGGTAACATTCATCTTGATCATTTGTAGAGCCATTTTGGCCCTTTTATCACACCTAAATTGTTTTTGTTGTGTTGTTGGCCTCTCCTCAAACCTACAACAATGTCCAAAACATCATTCATCTCAAAAAGTGATTCCATCCTCACTTTGCACAATGCATAGTTACTTGAGGTAAGCCTATCATTGGCTTCCAACATGACTCCACTTGATGTTGCCATGTAGCAATGACCGGATCTTCTCTTTCAACATGTTTCAATGCACAAAGCACTCCTTTGAACAAAAACAGATGTTTTCAAAGAGAAATCACAAAGATTTGAAACTACTCAATTCTCTTCTAGCACTTATATCAAGCAAATCAACACATAGAATCATGAAATCTTGATCAACCTATGATCTATCCTCAATCTAATGACTCTTGCCACTTCCTAAGATTGAAACACACTCAAATGAAGTCCAGCAACCTCACGATCTAGAGATCCAATCAAAATCAGGATTTTGACAAAATCACAAAAAGAATTGTTAATTTCAAGATCTACATGCAAATGCTAAAAATTTGATATACAATCTATTAGCCACCACTTAGGCTAATCCAATAATCCAAAAATCGGCCAAATCCAACATGTGAATTTAAAAATCAGAACTTTCAAGTTTATAAACCTATATAGGGTTTTGATCTACAAAAGATCCAATCTACAAATGCAAGAAACTTGATTTTGGTGTAGAATCCTCTCTAGCATGCTCTAGCCTTGATATCTTCACCAAATCATTGATGGATATGATCTCCTCCATAACCTAAAACACAAGCTCTGATACCATGTGAAAGAATTCAGATCATTTATGATCCAAATCCATAAAGGATCTTTGGTTACAAAACAAGCTACTCCACCAATCTTGCCAATGTAAAAAAAATCAGCATCTACACACAAAATAGAATGAAACTCTGATAGAACTTGATCAAACATGAATCAAAACATAAATAGAAGTTACTGTCTTTACAAAAATAGTACCCTCCTATATTTCACACGTGTGAACCTAAAAATAGCAAATGTAGATCATTCTACACATAGAATTGCAATATATCACAAGTATAGTACACCAATGGATAGTAGAACCCAAGAGAACCATGTATAAGCACGAAATGAGATAGAGAAGAGAGAAGATCTGCTTCTCCATGAGTTAGATCCTTTTATAATAGGTCCAAACCCATTTTGGCCACTTGGCTTTCCCTCCAAAATGTAAACCCTACTATTTTTGGGTCTAGATTCAATGTGCCCAACATTTAAATTTGAATCTACTCAAACTCGACTTCTAAGTTTCCCACACTTTCCAAAAGCGTTTATTAGAATGAAATTTAGACTAATTAACATTGAAAAGTCAAACTCTAAGTCTAATATAAAGTTGGCCTCAATTTGTCAAATACAAAAATGTAGCAAATATGACTAACCTAGTTGAATCTTTCACACATATTAAAGACGGGATGACAACATTTTTGCATGGAGATCTGAAGGAAAAAATCTAGATGGACCATCTGCCCAGTTTTACTTGCAAGTCATTTGTTGACTATGCCTACAGGATGCACAAGAGCATCTATGAACTAAAATAGTCTACCAGACAGTGGTACAAGAAGAAGGATCACACACTTAGATCCCTCGGCTTTCAGCCCTTAATGGCTGATTACAACGTGTATGTGAAAGTCATAGATGCTGAAATTGTTATTATCAATGTCTACGTGACGACACATTGATTATGTCAAAGAGCGACACTATGATTGCACAGGTGAAAGAAGATATTTTAAGGCACTTTGAGATATCAGATCTAGGAGAAGCAAAATGCTACTAGGCTTATAGATTGACATAGAACTTGAAGGTGAAAAATTATATCTACACCAATCAAGATACATTCAAAAGATAATCGATGATTTTCAGATGGCAGATTGCAAGGGAGTGAGCACTCCAATGGTTCCTAGCATAGTGTTGACAAATGAAGATTGTCCCAGAGACGATGCAAAGTGGGAAGCTATGCTGCAAAAGCCTTATAGAAGGCTTATTGGTTCATTAATATATTTGGCAGACAACACACGGCCAGAGATTGCTTACCCAATATTCATAATGAGACAGTTCAACATTAATCTAGGACCTACACACTAGAAAATTTCTAAAAGAATTTTGCAATATCTGAAATAGACAAAGGACTATGGTCTTTGTTTTTTTCAAGATGCAAGGTTTCAGATGAAGTCCTATAGCGATGCAAGCTGGGCATTTATAAAGGACAAAGCCAAGAGTATTTTAGGAGGCTGCACCATAGCAACAAATGTAGTTGTTCTTTGGATTAGTAAAAAACAAACAATTATTGCACAATCATCCTACGAAGAAGAGTAGTTGCAGTAGCCAAGATGGCCAATGAGCTTACATGGCTCAAACAGTTCCTTGATGGACTAGAGGAGAACACTAGCGAACCGCTGATCCTCTATATGGATAACACATCCGCCATACACCAATGATCCCGTGTTTCATTCCAAAACAAAACACATTACTATCAAGTATCATCTGATAAGGATCTAGTTGAGAAAGACAAGCTCAAGACTGAGTTTGTTCCAACAAAGGAGATGGTGGCTGATGTTTTTACCAATCTTCTTGACAAGTCAATGTTTGAGAAGCAGCGTGCAAGGCTAGGAGCCAAAGGAAATTTTTCACCCACAAAGCATTGTTAGCTTATGAGCCGCAAACTGCAAACCACCGCTGCCGCAACCGCACCGCGACACATATAGAAAACGAAGATAACGAAGGCCAACAGACCACAAACCATGACAAATCGCAAACCGCAACCTTCGGACACGAACGAAGGAACCGAAGGAAACCGCAAGTCAACACTTTTGGCCCACAAGCGAAGATCGAAGTTTGATCATAACAGCTTCGTCTATGGTTGCAAAGACGACTACAAAATCGGTGCGTCCTCACGACCCTAGATCAACAAATTACCAACAAGACGGACAGACTCCACGGACGAAGGAGACAACAAACTCAAAGCCGCTGGTAGTGGCTTGGGCAGTTCTTGTAATCATTCGTCAGATTAAAGACCATTTTCTTCTTCTGCTTCTATATATAGAGGATGAACGGGAGAAGGATGGTTAGATGAGCCGTGAGCGATTGAGTGATGAATGTGAGGATGAAAAATTGTCCGCTAGTAAGCGAGACCAGTTGAGTTGATCGTTCCACTAATAAGGACACAAATATAGAGAGATATGCACGCTAGTAACCGCTACTCACCTTTTGCTCATAAGAGGCATAGTTTTCTCTTGCGGTAACGCGCTATGTGCGGTATGCCAAACAACGCTTAAAAGGGTCATTGTAATTGAACAGATGTTTTCTTTTCTCTTGTCTACTTTGCATAATCTTTGAATGCATTATGATTGTTATTGTTCTTACAAGATCAGCTGTTAGTTGTTTTTCCACACAAAGGCTCATCATAGTCAAATTAGTAGTAGGTCAGCAGTGTCTGTAGATCTTAATTAGCAACAGTAGCTATAGTTAAGAGTTCAACTCTATCTAGACATATTAGGAATCTGTTAGGAAACAACATATCCCAAATAGCAAGGTCACATGAAGCTCATCGCTCACTGACTGATCACAACATCGGATGAGACTTAGAACTTATCTCTCTCTATCTGACATTCGGATTCCTTCAGTAGAATCAAAAATTCAAAACTTGTCAAGATTCCAACATCGGGTACACTCGATTTTGGCATCCTTTATAGAGGCTATTCTATTAACTTGCCTGCATATAGTGATTAAGATTTTGTAAGGTACAAGAAGGATCAAGAGTCAACAAGTGCCTTTGCAACATTCATTGGAGAAGGGGTAGCTGTCTTGGCTATCCAAAAAGCAAGAAACCATTTCACTCTCATCAATCGTGGCCAAGTATAAGGCTCTTACCACAACAACCAAGGAAGTGCTTTGGATCAAAAGGTTTCTTATGGAAGTTTAAGTGATTAGATCAGATGTGATTTCACTTATATAATATGACAACATCTCGGCTCAACACCTTGCATCCAATCCCATCAATTCTGCAAGAAGTAAACACATAGAAATTGCTTTGGAGCATGTGTCAACAACCAACTGCCTTGCTGATATTCTCACAAATCCTCTTCAAAAGGTAGCATTTTCAAAGCTAAGATCAGCCCTTGGCATAATTAGCAAGTCTACATTGTCTTCTAGCTAGATTGTGAGGGAGAGTATTAAAGTTTCACTATACTAGCTTATAATTTTTGCCATGTAATGTGATGATGTGGCATTGGCCATGTGGATAGATGCTTAGAAAAATTTCACAATGTTCGTATTCCTCATTCAAGTTCTTGTATCATCTTTTCATGTCAAAACAAGGCCATTTTAGCCTTGGACAAAATATAGGACTAAAATTATCAATTTTGACATTCTTAAGGGATCTCACTCTCATGAGGACAACATTTGGGCTAATGGGCCATTTTAGGGTTCTGATTTTAGGTTTAGGCTAGATGTGGTTGGGAAGAAACCCAAATATCTATTTGTGTGGGTATTCTTTGATGACATTTGGATATACAATAGAAACATGGAGGAGCATGTGAAACGTTTGGACATAGTTTTAAGTATTTTCAAGAATATAAATTATTTGCAAAACTCATCAAATGTGAACTCGCTCATGATGAGGTGGAATACTTAGGACACATTGTGTCAAATCCTAGATCCGGGTTGCTCTTGTATACATATCATTGTAAATCAGAATCTAATTTGATGTAGAAATCGAGATTTCCAACTTTCCAAGACATTGTTTTTATGTGGCTAGTTCTAGCATTGTTCTATTGTGGAACTTGAGTTTTAATGTATTGATTGGAATCTATTTGAAGCTATTACAGGTTAGAATTGCTTGTTGCACCATCATATTTGAATTTGATCCAAATCTATGAGCCTAAGTGGAGCAAATGCTAAGATAAGCTAGAATTAGGAGCTAGTCTTGTTTCTATTAGCTAGATTCAATCTAATTCAAGATATTGTGCAATCTCCATCCTTTTATGAATAATTAGGATCCTTTTTGCTATTATTTTAACACCACATGTGCTTTAGGTTTTATTGAATGCATTTTGTTTTCCAAAGTGAGAACCCATCAACTTTCATAAAATTCATGAGAATATTTTAGATTTATAGAAAATAACACAATGAAAAATCAATATTGACTTTTTATATGATATGTGCACACTCTTCAATTTTTTTTCCTTCTCATATGTAGAAAAATATATTCAATTCTTTTCTTAATCTTATAAATTAGATTAATTTGTTCCATGTTTATGAGAAAATGTATCATCTTTCATGTGAATCTAAAATTTGCATTTTATGTTATTTTGTTTTTGCTTTGAAATTTTTATAATGGGCTAAGAGATCTCACCGCACATGTGAGATGTCATAACTTCATTGAAAAGAGATCCATCCCTTGGTTGCCAATGCCACCTTGTATGCATGTTGTAGCACATGCTGGCGATGTGTTGAGGTGGAAACCACCAAGGATTGTTGGATTTTATTTTTCAAAGATATCATTTTGTGACACCTATTGTTACGTGCGAAGATAAGAGAAATAGTGAGCTATTTTAGAATAGAATGTAGGACATCCTTCAACCATGGCACATGTTGTGAGAATTAACTCTGAGAAAGGTGGTGGGTTGTGTCATGTGCCAAACCCAATCAAATAGCAATAATAATTAAATTAGAGCCATAGTCAAGAGGATAACAACACTCATGTTGATATAGCCATAAAAGACAAATCACAAATAGAGCTAGCAAGTTGTATTTCCAAGGCTCACATGAGACCTAGCAAGCTGTATTTCCAAGGCTCACATTCACAAAGAGGAAGCTAAGGGCTCTCATTTGCAAATGAGCTGAAAGATTCTTCAAAATGATGCCTCTTGCCTATTTATAGACAAATCCCATAACTTAACTAACAAGAACTATCTTGAAGGATAGTTAGTCCTTGTTAAATCTTATTAAGTGGGCCCTTGTCAACCTATTATCCTTATTTAAGTACTTTGGAGGGCCTAAAGAGGGAACTGCCTAAGGCTAGTAGCTCCTTTTGGGCCTAACAAAGCTTACACTAGATATTATAATGCATTGATAAGCGCTGATATACTAAAAGTACATGAGAAGGTGGAGGCACGTGACTTCAATCTTCTTTTGATATGACAATATAACATAAGAAAAAAAAAAATTGCCTTTCCTTTTATGACCTCTAATATGCATGAGATTTTGTTCTAAATATCATATAGTGGATCACCTTTCTATGTAGAGGCAATTACAAGGGCCAAGGCCTTGGGAAATTGTTAGCAAATCTTTAACAATTTTACAAAGTTTTGTTTTAAGTCAATGCTCTTACAAAAGAGAACACATGTACCATTATTTATTACTTTCAAAAAAATCTATTTTATAGATTATTGATGAGTTGTAATGTGTTTTCATATTCTGTTTTCGGAGGTTTGGCCATCACACTGACATGCTGCACCAAGTAACTCAAAACCTTTTAGTATTTTCTTTTGAGCATGTGTTTGTTGAGCATAGAGTTTTATAAGAATTTCAGTTTGAAAAGTTTTTGGGCTATTCAGCCTAAGGCCAAACAACCCAGAAATGTTTTTTTTCAGACCTTGTTATGCTCATAGTGTGCTAGGCTAAACAACCCAAAAAAGCCATCTTTCCATAATGTGTTTGGTTCTTCTTCAAACAGCAATTTTGGAGAACAATTCAGCTATCCAGCATTACAGCAATTAATTTGTTTTGCTACAAAATTCTCCAGCTTTTAATTTTTGTCCCTGAAACAAACCACTCAAAACTTTGAAACTTGACACATAGATCAAGCCACCCTTTTTCTGCTACATATTTGCCTTCAGCATTCCCTCTTCTCCAGTACTTGAAAGATGAGAGAAAAAGGTGACAACAATGCATAGTAAGATTGATTTTTGCCTAAAGTGAACGTTGCAATTATTTTAAACATACCATATGTTAACAAGATACTGTAACTAAAGTGATTATTGGGTAGTTCTACTTTACAACGTCCGAGGATAATTGCTTGAGGATAGTCTAATTGATTGATAGATATAGCTTTTTCGCTTAATAATGAGAAACAAAATAACCAAATTACACTCTGAGCACGGATTGTGTTCTTGCAGGTGAATCAACAGCTCTCCTTTGGCTTTTGAAACATGGGGCCAGAGTGAGAAGTAACCTGTAATTTGTTGGCACGGATTTTGCTTTCAACGTTCAACCACCTCCATTGGGGGAATCCTTCCAGCAGATGATACATCTCTGTAATTCAACACTACACGCCTATTAGGACTGAAACTTCTATGCATTCTGGGTAACGTGATTTGCTGTTTCTTCTTTGCTGTACAAGTGCTGTAACGCAGCAAATTGGTTGTTAAAAAGTATATCAGGAACTGCAGCTTCTGGCTCACTTAACTCATTTTCTGCTTGTGCCAGTCAAGGGCTCTACAGCGAGTTGAGCAACTTGGCTACGACAACATCCTTTTTCACTTTCAAGCTATCTCCTGATTTTTGTTCTTTAATTTTTTCTGGAAGAAATACTGGTGATATTCTACTAAAAGGATATGGAGAGCATGATGACCAGTGTGTACGCTCTTTGGAGACTGCATCATACTGAGATTCAATTTGCAGCTGTTGCTGCAAGGAAAGTATGTAGTTCTCGAACACTGCAACCTCCTCCTCTAAGACTGCTACTTCAGCAAGAAGTTTTCTAGTCTGGCTAGATTCAATTTCACCAACATTAGAGTTTGAACACTCCAGAAATAAGTTATGCAAGTGCCCTGATATATTGCCTTCTTTTTTCTTCAAATTGGGCAGCAATAAGCAAGACTCCAGAGAGAAATCAAAAGATTC
The DNA here is from genome assembly GCA_029204225.1 of Diphasiastrum complanatum. Lineage (NCBI taxonomy): Eukaryota > Viridiplantae > Streptophyta > Lycopodiopsida > Lycopodiales > Lycopodiaceae > Diphasiastrum > Diphasiastrum complanatum. The sequence continues at coordinate 286 of MU835068.1, read as the reverse complement.
ATGATCTCAAGTTTCAAACAATCACATATGTGCATCTATTGCCTCTACTTTTTGCCAGTTCAAGCTTGCACAAGCTGTTGAGAGAAGAACCTGCGGTGGAAGATAACTTGGAAGATAAGGAAGAACTCCCATGGGGCGTTGCAGTGCTCTTTCTAAAACTTTGTGCTTATTATCCTCTCTGCCAAGACTCTGTCTCAGTTGCTTGACCTGGAAAATAGATGCCAAAAACTGGAATATCAGACAGCAACGTGCATCAGCAAAATTGTGACAACATTTATGGGCCAGA